>PVIY010006486.1:35473-72937 GCA_004026745.1 Myrmecophaga tridactyla | reverse complement strand
TTTCATTTTACTTAGTTCTGACTAAGATTCTCAAGTGTCCAGATCCTTTGGTAATTCTAACTTCAATTTATCTTCTGCATTTGCCATTTCTCACTCATTGTTCATTATCTGCAAATTTAATCCAAGTCAAATTTAATGTCTCCTCCAGGTTGTTAATGAGCGTTGCATATTGGATAATAAAGTTTCCTGTATTGCGCCCCATGGGACTTTACTTCTTATTCACATGCAGATATAATTTAAGATGTCACTAATTATTATTTGTACTGACCATTTGTCAACAAAACCCCAAATGATGCTACCATCAAATATTCCAGGCCCTCCTTCTTTAATTACTCTCTGAATTGCTTGGGTCAGAGGTTTCACATCAAATAAATGTATAAATGATTTCTACTGAGTTCTCCTGTGGAGTTTTCAAGTCCATAATTTTTCGGAAATGATTGTGTCCATATTAGGGAGAATAATTTGAGTCTTTTGAATCCTTATGGCTTGTTGCTCATTAGAGTCTCCTTCACCATGTGCATAGAGCTCAATTTTCTCATTAAATTTCTATTAAACTCTTACCTGGAATGGCAGGCAGACCATGAGAACATTCATTTCCTGAGTTATCATGTTGATGAATATTCCTCTGCTTCTTGAGTTTGGAAACATAACCAGATCCCAAGATTCCTGTTATCTTGATAGTTTGTGCAGTATTTTTGAGTACCCCTCCCAAATGCCAAATATCTCTGCCTGTGTTTGAACAAAGAATTTTAAAAACCCATTAATGAGTTAGTAGTCAGTGGTTCTCAGCTTGACCAATTTTGCCCTCCCAATTCCCCTCCCCAGGAGTGGAGGTCATTTTTACCAGTGTCTAGAGGCATCTTTGGTTGTCACAGCTAGGGGTGCTACAGGCCATCTAGCAGGCAGAGGTCACTGCTGAATATCTCACAGTGCCCCCTACAATAAAGAATTTTGTGGCCCAAGTGTCCACAGTGCCAAGGTTGAAAGATCCTGTAAAATCTAAGCTGTTCTGAAATCTGCTTCCTTCCTCTCCATGTCACCACCAGACAGAGTAGTTAACCTGACTGGGAAAAATAAAGAGGCTTCTTCCCAGCTGGCTGCTTCCTCATTCAGTCTAGGCTAGGGGTGGAGATGGAACTAGAGACAGTGTATTTCTAAATCCCATTTAGTTTTCCATTCCTTCTTTCCTTCCTTCAACAAATATTTATTGGGAGCCAACTGTGGGACAAGCACTTTCACAGACACTGTGAATGCAGAAGTTAACAAACAAAATCTTTACCCAGAAGGAGCTGACAGTCTATCTGGGGAGTGAACAATAAGCAAGAGAAAGCATTTCAGATACCAGTCAATAGCTGCTATGAAGATAATAAGGCAGGAGCCATGAGCTTTTCTATGTGCACTCATTACAGTGGCCTGAAACCCAGATTTTGGCGAAATAAGGCTGTGTGTTTCACCATAGAGATGTGTGTATTATTGTTGTTATTTTCTCCATAATACCATTTTTGGGTGACATAAACTAAGACTTTAATACATTTCAGGAAGAGAAAAAAATTCCAGCATAACTGCTGAATTTAAACTTTATTTGTTCAGCTGCCATGCTTTTCATCTAGGCTATGCAAAAGAGATACTTGAGTTTGACTTCTGAGTTTGCTACTTATGAATTGTGTGACATTGGATGAGTTAAAATATAATTCTGAGGTTTAGATTCTAAGAAGATAAGGAAATTATTAAAATTACTCTTAAGGATTAAATGAGAAGCTGTATACTTAGGGATTAGCATGTTTCCTTGTACTTTGCAAAATACATACCAATAAAAGGGGCTATTATAATGTCCATATGGGGGAAGCAGCCACCTTCACATTTCAGTTTTCCTTTGTATAGTAAGCCACCACTATCCTCTTCTTTCCCAAGTGTTTCCTGGGAGATGGAAGCTTAACAAATATCTCTAGGGCAAATGTCAAGTTTTCCCTCCGCCGTGGTCACAGCTTTCCCATATGATCATGGTTTTCCTGTGGACCTTCCTTGAAAAGTCTGAGTACCTTGAGGGCCTGACTGAACTGCTAAATATCTTAACCTTGCATTAATCCTGAGAATACTGCAGGTGTGGTAAGAGTTATCATCTGTTCATAGATTGCTTCTGCTTCACAGGGAACATTTGTTTTATGTCCCATTTAAACATTCTTGTAAAAACTATAAAATAGATATGATACCAGAAGCATGTGCAACAAAAAACAATAAATAAATTGGACTTTATCAAAACTAAGAATTTTTTGGATCAAAAGTCTATGAAGAAAGTTTAAAGGTAACCTACAGAATGGGAGAAAATATTTGGGAATCATATATCTCTTTAGACTTAATATCCAGAATCTATAAAGAACTCCTACAACTCAACAAAACAATCCAATTAAGAAATGGACAAAGAACTTAAATAGACATTTCTCCAAAGGAGACATACAAATGTCCAGTAAGCACATAAAAAGGTGCTCAACATCATTAACCATTAGGGAAATGAAAATGACAATGGCAATGGCATAACCCTTCATACCCACGAGGATGGATATTGTTAAAAAACAGAAAATAACAGGTGTTGGTGAGGATGTAGAGAAATAAGAACCCTCGTGCTTTGCTGGTGATTCAGCCAAGCAATGTAAATGTAAAATAGCACAGCCAATGTGGAATACAGTTCAGCGGTTCCTCAAAAAGTTAAACACTGGACTACCACATGACCCAACAATTCTACTCCTTAGTGTATTTCAAAAGAGTGAATAAACAGTGACTCAAGTAGATACTTGTATGCCAATGTTCATAGTAACATTACTCATAATAGCCCAGAGTTGGGAAAAACCCAGGTGTCCACCAGTAGGTGAAGGGATAATGTGATACATACATGCCATGTGCCATGAAATATTTATTCAGCCATAGAAATGAAATTCTGACACATTATACAGCATGGGTGAACCTTGAAAACATTATGAGAAATGAAAGAAACCAGACCTAAAAGGACAAATATTGTATGATTTTGTTTATATCTAGAATAGGGAAAATCATAGAAACAGAAAGTTAACGGGAGATTACCAGTTGTTGGGTAGGGGAATAGGAAGTTATTGCTTAATGGCTACAGAGGTTCTGTTTTGGGTGATGAAAAAGTCTTGGTAATGCATGGTAGTGATAGAAGCACAATTATAGATGTAATTAATACCACTGAATTAATTGTATACACAGAAATGGTTAAAATGGTAAATTTTATGTTAACACTTAACAATACTCTGAAAGAATATAGGGTACAAATGAAAGTTTCTGCCTTTCTTCTAAGTACAGCTCCCCTGGGTTGATCATTAGCAGTTTTATGATACTTTATGAAAGCCTATGATGTGCCTGTGAGGTGGGGGCTGCTATCACCCCCATTTGACAGATGAGGAAACCAAGGTCTCCTTCACATGGCTGTGGGGACCCAGCTGGCGTAGAGCTGGACTTGAACCAGGTAGCCCAACTGCACCGCCAGCTTTTAACCACAATGGCAATTTTTATGTCCCTTTTTTTGCTAGAATCACATTCTATTCTGAAGCTTGCTTTCTTCACTAAACAGTATAAGGATATTTTGCTGTCACTGCACATTAATCTACCTTGTTCTTTTTAAGGGATATTGCCCTGTGTGTGGATGCACCATCATTTCCTTACCTGTTCCCCACTGATGGTTATTTACATCATTGCCTATTTCTTGCTGCTGCAAATGTTGTTGGGATGAGTGTCCTTGTACCTGATCTTCGTAGGCATTTGTGAGCACCTCCGCATGGTATCATCCTACAGATGGAATTGCTGTATCAAAATGTGTGCACATCTAAAATGTCTCTGGTCATTTCAAAACTGGCCAGAGGACACTGTTAAAATGCCCTTGGGCAGGCCATGGTGGCTCAGCAGGCAGAGTTCTCGCCTGCCATGCCAGAGACCTGGGTTCGTTTCCCAGTGCCTGCCCATGCAAATAATAATAATAATATAATAATAATGCCCTGTGACATGAGCCTGTGGCACCTCCCTTGTTTCACTTTTGTCTACAGGGTTTGGCCTTTTGGGTAAAATGGCTCTTAGTGCGGTAGACCCAGTGTGCCTGTGGGGAACCCTGGGGTTTGTTAATTTGCAAGCTGCTGGGATGCAATATACCGGAACTGAAATGGCTTTGGAATAGGGGAATTTAATAAGTTAAATGTTCACAGTTCTAAGCCTACAAAATTGTCCAAACTGAGGCATCCAGGAAAAGATACCTTAATTCAAGGAAGGTCAATATATCAGGAATGCATCTTTCAGCTGGGAAGTCATGTTACTGGCATTAGCTGGTTCCTTGCTCCTGGGCTCCATTGCTTTCAGCCTCTGTTCCTGTGAAGGTTCCTCACTTTACTTCTCTGGTGCTGGCTTTCATCTCTTGGCTCCCCTTGGCTCCCCAGGCTCTGGCTGGCTTAACATTTCATGGCGACATCTGCTGGGATCCAAACATCTCCAAACATCCATGTCTCTTGTTCTCCAAGTTTCAGCATCTGTGTTAGCTCTGCTCTGAAGTTTCTGGCGGCTTTGTCATTTCTGTCAGCTCTGAAGTTTGTCTCCAAAATGTTTCCTTTTTTGAAGAATTCCCATAAACTAATCGAGACTCACCTGGAATGGGTAGAGTCACATCTCCATCTAAAAAAAGGCCGTACCCACAATTGAGTGTGTCACATCTCTGTGAAGATAATCTGATCAAAAGTTTCCAACCTACAGTGTTGAATAAGGATTAAAAGAAATGGCTGCCTTCATAAGATTGGGTCAGGATCAAACCCTGGCTTTTCTGGAGTACATAATAGATCCAGTCCGGCATACTGGGATACTGGTTTTATTGATGTTTTTTAATAGAAGTTAATGATTAACCCCTTGGAATGGAGTTGAGGTTCAGCTTGGCCAGAGGGGTCCCCAGTCTTCTTTCACTATGAATACAGGTGTAAATATAATCACAACACAGACTAATTTTGTTGAGTTTCTATTCTTTATCTGAGGCTTAAGAATCTCAATGAAATGGGTTGAATTAAGAATTAACAGCAGATTCGGTGATGAAATTTTAAAATTTGAGCCTCCTCCAAACCATCACTTCTTAATATACCTATATTCTAAAGAAAACTAGTAAACTCATTTTAATCAATTTTTAAAATGTGAATATCAAGGAATGAATATCTTCTAGTGGGAAGGAAGACATCTTACGAGTGCTTTTCTTTTTTTCAACCTCAGGCAAAATGATCCAGGAATGAGCCTGGGAACAGGAAGACATTAATTATTTTAATACCAGTAATTCCATTGCTTTGCCATTAAAGTTGTGCATGTGGAAATGACAAGGAATGAAAGATTAAAATGGCCATGTATTTGTCCTCATTCAGCTTATAACATAGTAGCTTCAGTGACTTTCAAAGGACAGGGCTGACAAGATCTGAATAGCCTGAAATTGGTCACTAAAGGACCTGTCGTCTATGTATGCATAATACAATCAGAGTTGAGGGAAATGGCTTAAAAAAGACACCACCAGCTTTTTAAGTATTATTTCCTTTTAGGAGTGTGGATCTACTGCCTGATTTGCCAAAATTTAGTCATCTGTATGGAGAGGTAGTTGGTCATATTTTGATTAGTAGTAGAATTTATTATCCCTTTAAGCAAATGAGCAACTGGAAACCTCCCACGCCACTTGGCACTTAGCCCTAACTTCCTACTCCCTCCCTCAGGCTCCAGCCCCGCTGCCAGGTCTCTCCTCCCTCCCCTGCAAGCAGATCCTGCTTGTCCTTGCAGAGTCGCCTCTCCCTGGGCACCCTGCCGTGACCTTGCTTTCCTCCCGTGGCAGTGGTCCTGCCCCACCTGCCAGGAAATCAGCGAGCCCCTCAGGTTCCCGGGGACCTGTCAGAGCTGACCGAGGGCTGCATCCTGCCGGAAGTTTCCCTGGATGCGGCCTCATCTGGGAGCTCCCTGAAGTCCAAGCCCCAGCACAGGCACTTCGTTCCAGGCAAGCAGACCTCCCCACCGTGCTCATCTAGGGTCTGCGCCCCCTCCAGCAATTGTTCTTGCTGTTCTCCCTCCAGGACCGAACTCTTCAAGGCTCAGCCCACAGCCACTCTCCCCTCCCTCTGGCGGGCTCTGCCCCGGCCCACCGGGCCTGTCTCCAATGCTCAGCTAGCACTGCCTCCTCCCAGTTCTTCTAACAGCCACTTCATCTCTCCAGCTAGTTCATATGTGACTTGAGGGCAGAAGCTAAGTTTCAACCTGGAATATACTGAATTAGCAATTGACCTGGGAATGCAGTTCCTGTGCCCCAGTCAAACATCCCTGGAACTGACTAGGAGCAGAGCCCCTGCGTCTAGAACTGGCAGCAGGCGAGCCTCCCTGTGTGGAGTCAAAGTCTGAGCTGCTCCCTGGCCCCGCAGTAGCAGCTGGTGAACTTGGGAGGCCTTTTGCCTTGCCTTCATTTGCCAGCCTTCCTTACGTTTGCACCTTTCCTATTCTCTCTTCATCCTCTGGCTCCCATAAGCCCCTCAGTGGCAACTGAGTTCTCTCAGGTTGCTGCCTTATATAAATGAAAATCCAGTCATCCTTTTTGTTGATTAATGAACCTTTCATACTTTAAGTAAAACATTTGCATAGATGGCTAATAATAGCTACTACTTGTTGACAGTTTACAAACACGACTGCATGACAAAAGCATTGGTTCATTCAGTCCCCACACAGACGCTGTAATGAAGGTGTACATTTTGTTCCCTGATTTACAGAGTGGGAAAACTGGGCTCAAGAACATAAGTAAATCACCTCAGAAGCAAGTGGCAGAGCTGGGATGGCTACCAAAGTCTGTGCAGTAACTCCATAGGGTATTGTCTAATTCAGTCAGACCTGATGTCAAGTTATGGTGTAAAAGTATTTACCTTTGGGCCACGGTGGCTCAGCAGGCAGAGTTCTCGCCTGCTATGCCGGAGACCCGGGTTTGATTCCCAATGCCTGCCTGTGCGCAAAAAAAAAAAAAAAAAAAAAAAAATTTCTCTTTGCTATGGACATTTCAGGCATTGCACAGAAGAGAAATGATTTTTCATATGGGGAAGAAAAAGGCACCCAGAAAGGTCCCTGCCATTTTGCGGCTGAGGATTGGGAGTTGCCTCCAAGTCCCACCCTTGCCTGACCCTCTTAAGGATGGGCCCCTGACCCGCCAGGGAGACTGGCTGTGGCTAGTAGGATTATTTGGGCAATGGTGCAACCTGTGTCCTATTTCATGATCTCTGTCAACACCTGGGACCCCTATGCACCCCACACCCCTGCCCGCTGTTGGGCCCTTCCTTTCTGTCCCTCCTAGCAGGTGTTTGGGAATCGGGCCTCTTTCTCAACTTAAACCCAAACCTCCCTTCCATCTGTTCTCGAGATTCCTGGGTACCAAATTCTGGTGTGTGTGTGTGTGTGTTCCACATTTAATGTTATTCCTATAGTTCCCAAGACACAAAAACATTCTTCCCTTCAGTTCCATTCTGCCTCCTAACTTCTTTCTGTCTCCACCGAGGACCCTTGGCATTTCCCTGGGTGGGGGGGTACCCCTCCAGCCACGGTGGAGAGGAGAGTACAAGACAGGAGCAGAACTCAATCAATACCTCCTAACAGTCTGGCTGACCACTTGCTCAGGGAAAAGCAATTCTCTGTTTGCCACCGGGCTGGATGAATGTAAAACTTCCACAAATACCACTCTGGAAGTCCAAAGGGAAGCAAAGAAAAGCCAGCAGAGAACATGTGTGCTTATCTCACTTGCCGCTTAGGCCCAGCTCAGGTCAGCTTGTCGTCTCACTCCCAGCTATGGGAGCTGCCTCATCCACGAGGGCCCCTAGAACTGGCGCCTTCAGAGGGTAGGTTTCTGGGCATTACCAGCCTGGCAGCTGCATAACTTTCATTTCTTTCCTGTCTATAAATGCCATCTGGAGAAAATGATAACAGGAGAAGGAGAGGGTGCTAAGCAATCAGAGATGGGCCAGCTGTGGATGGGGGGTGGGGGTCATCCTACTTCAATTTTGAGGAAGCCAGGATGGACTTTTTCCAAGCAACATGACTTTCACCAAGGCAGTGAGGCAAGGCAGGTTTGGAAGAGCCGTGGCATTGAATAACCTTCATTTTACAGCATCAACAAGGTCTGCGCTGACTCAGGAGTGGGGTGCTAAGGCAGGAAGATGTGGGGGGGGGGCTCTTTCTCCATGTGCGGCTCATTCTTTCCAAGTGCATGACCTTCCCCCTGCTCGCCCCATGGGGGCTGGTGCCCTAGCTGCTGTCTGTCACGCACATGCAGCGGTCACAGTACCTTCTCAACATGACATTTGTTTCCCTCCTCTGCAGCTCTGCTGGGAGCCCATGTCCTGGGACTCGGGCCTCAGCAGTGGTAAGGGCAGTTCCACAGCTGGGGGGAATGTGAGCTTGTCCAGGGCACAAGGGGCCAGGTTCTAACAGGTGATGTGATGGTAGTTCAAACTGCCCTTACAGGCTGGAGGGGGTATTGAATACATTGGGAGAAAAGAAGGTGGAGTTTTAAAAGGATCAGTGCAAACTCAATTGCCCAAGGAGGAGATGGGATGTCACAGTGGTTTATGTAAAAGAGAAAAAGATTTAGGGGGTTAATTATGTACAGAACGTATATAAGGCTGTAGTGTCATGTGACTGCTAAAGAAGCCAAGGCTGATTTAGGCTGTGTTCAAGGATGGTGAGGTCCAGATTAATTCGGGTGGGGACAGCCCTTAATGCTGATGGTGCAATGGAAAGGGCTGATGTTGGATCTGAAGACTTGGGTTTTGCATCCCAATTCTCCCACTTAATGGTTGTGTTTTCTTTAGGCAATCCACCGGGCTGAGCTTCAGTTTCCTCACCTATAATATGGGCATTCTAATGCTTCTGGCATATCTCACAGGGTTAGAGTGAGATCTAATGAACTAAAATACCGCAAAGGGCTATTATGAATTATATCATGCCCAGTGCTCAGCATGACGTTTTAGGAGACGTGTATTTAAATGTATAGGGCATAGGAGAGGGCAAGGAGGGCTCTGGTGTTTGTCTTAGTTTTGTAGAGATCCTAAAGCAAAGCACCACAAATTGCGTGGCTTAAACAACTAGAATTTATTGTCTCACGATTCTGAAGGCTACAAGTCTGACATCACAGTGTCAGCAGGGCCACTCTTCCTCTGAAGTCTGTAAGAAAGAATCTGTTCTGTGCCTCTCTTCTGTCTTGGTGCACTGCCATCCACGGTGTCCTCTGCCTCAGTTGTCACATGGCCTTCTCGTCTGCATCTGTGTCCAAGTCTCCCCTTCTTATAGGGACGCCAATCTTAATGGATCAGGGCCACCCTAATCCACTTTGGCCTCATCTTAACGAACAGCATCTTCAAGGACCCTATTTCCAAATAAGGCCCCATTCACAGTGGGGGTCAGGAGTCAAATATGTCCTTTGGGAAGGACACAATTCACCCCCTAGCAGTGTCCTCCATGCACTGCTGTCCCACAAGCAGCATGCAACCGCAGAAAGCTCATGGACTGACAGTCTGTCAGACTTACCAGCTTTGCCATTTTATTAGCCATGTGACCTTAGGCTAAATTACAAGCTACTCAAATTCCCTGAGCCTCGGGTTCCTGGTCTGTAACGCAGAGTATCAGCGGGTATTTGACGACTGTGCGAACTCCTGCATGTAAGGCATCTGGCATAGATGACAAGCACTCAAGGATTGCCAGTTTCTTCTCTTTTGGAAGGAACTGGAGATGTGTTACCAGGAGGAAGGGAGTCTGAAGAGGAACCAGATTGTTGTTTTCAAACATTGGAAGGGCTGTCACGTAGAATTGAGTAAACTTTTTATGTGCTGCTTTAGAAGCAGAAAGCAGTGGGTGAGCAGCATCACAGGGAATTCTGTTCAGTTAAGCACATTCCACACCGTTCCACAGAACACGCTGCTTCACCAGGAGAGAGCCCTTGTCACCATCAGGTGGTAAAATAGGGTTTGATTAACCACCTGTCAGGAAAACTGTAAATGCGTCCATGTAGCGGGAGAGGGTGGACAGGCCCTTCTTTTACCACTTTAAAATGTATGCTGTATGACATCATGTTTCTTTAATTCCCTCGTATATGTTGTCACTCACAAAGATAAAACCTATAACAGCAGTTCCTTAGAGGATTATTAAGACCCACTTCAGTGTACATGTGGCTCGAGGAAAAAACTCCTTCAGCTCTATTTCTAAGAAGAATACCAAAGCAATTTAGGGGCATTCTTCTGTCACTTCTTCTATAACAAAAACGTGATGACTCTCACTTGAAAAGCTAAAGCCCAGACAAGTTAAGTGTCAGTGACGAAGGTCAGACTCAGAACTTTGAGTGAAGTTAAGCTTAGGCAAAATTGTGATCCAGGAAATTTTTTAAAAACTAAGAAATATTTAAAACCCTCTCTCCCTCAGCATTTTAATTTAATTTTTTTAACCTATAGAAAAGTACAGAAAAAAATATATAATACATAGTCCGTGTATATTCTGGGCAGATTTAAGAAGTCTTAATTTGTGTCATACTTGCTTTAGAGCATTCTTTGAAGGAATAAAATATTACTGATACTGCTGAAGCTTGCTTTGAATTCATCCCAACCCCAGCCCCTTTTCTATGCCTAGAGGCAACAACTATCCTGAAAACGAAACACATCTCTTTTTACTGCCTATGTAGTAGCAATGCCAATATTTAGTTATCTGTTGCTGTGTAACAAATCAACCTAAAACATAGTGACTTGAAAATAACCATAATCATTTATTATCTCTCATGGTTTCTGTGGGTCAGGAATTCAAGAGCAGGGTTAGAAGGTTTTGACTTGGATCCTCCCATAAGTTTGTGATGAGATGTTGGCTGGGGGCTGCCCTCATTTGAAGACTTGCCTGGGGAGCCGCTTCCAAGGTGGCTCACTCACAAGGCTAAGCAAGTTGGTGTTCACTATTGGCAGGAAGCTTCAGATCTTCTCCATACAGACGTCTCCCCAGAGCTACTTGAGTATGCTCACGGCAGGGACAATGGCCTCCCCCAGAGGAAGCTATCCAAGAGAGAGAGAGCAAGGGAGAGAAAGAGAGAGAAGCTATACTCTTTACAAATTTAGGTAGAAGACATATATTTTTATCATTTGCCCTCAGAAGTCATATAACTTCCATTCTATTCCATTGGTCAGAGTAGTTCCAACCCCCCACCCAGATTCAAGAGGAGGAAATATAGACCCCAGCTATTGGGGTGATGTCTGTCATAACTGTAGTTAAATAAGAATGTTACAGTGCATTTATCATGTGCAAACTGTACCCCACCCCAAAATAGATTCCACAGGTAGGTCTAGAAGTTACTCCCCCAACTGAAATATGGAGAAGTGCATAATTAAAGGGAGAGCATCTGCATCCTTGAAAAGATTTGTGGTGGTTCTCCTCTGTAGAACAGGTTTGTTTATAGTGGATGCCGCCATTGAGGTGGACTCCCTGATTTCATTGGGGATAATGGGATCCCAGAGCAGCAGAAGTCAATTAACAACACTTAACTGCCAAAGACTCTGTGGGCACATATACTGTAAAATGAAGCTTAGCTCTCAAAGATCTTTGGTAGTGGTTAATTGATCATGTTGTTCCATACACAGTCTACCAGTGGCATATTGCTTGATTTATGTAATAAGAAAAACTCTAGGTTTAATAGCCTAAAACCTGTCACCACAGTAGAGAGCCATAGCCATTCAGTCCATTTCCAGATAGTCAATTCACAGACCGAGAGCCCTTTGATTATAGGAGCCTGGGAATTCTTGAGGAAGGGCTCTGAACCGTTGTTGGATGTGCATATTTTAAATCTTGCTCTTAGCTTTCCCGATGAAACCTGTGACCGTTTATTAGAAAGAATATGCACTCAGAAAAAGGAAATATTCAGATTTTGGAGGGATTACTAGCCACTGGCTCTGAATTGACTCTAAATTCTTAAGGACCCAAAATACCACTGTGGTCCACTAATCAAAATGGGGGCTTTTGGGGGTCAAGAGATAGATGGACTCTGAGCTGAATTCCAACTCACAGTGGGACCAGTGGTCTATAGATTCACCCTGTGGTTATTTTCTGAGTTCCTGAAAGTAAAATTGAAATAGACCATACTTGACAACTGGGAGAATCCCCACATTGGCTTTCTGACTTACGAGGTGAGGGTTTCTAGATAGGAAAGGTTAAGTGGAAACACCTTGGTAATTTTCCTCCCTATGAAGGTAGTAGAGCAGAAGCAATACCACATACCTGGAAGAATTGCAAAGATTAATGCCACCATCAGAGACTTGAGAGATACCTGGATTGTAAGACCCATCACATCCCCATTTAATTCACCTGTTTGGCATGTTGCAGCAGTTGGATGGATCTTGGAGAATGATTGTGGGCTTAATGAGGTGATAACTTTAATTGCAGCTTCTGTCTCAGAGTTAGTATGTTTACTTGGCAAATCAACAATCTCTGGCATTTGTTATGTAACTATTGACCTAGATCAAATCTTTCTCTTTCTGCCAATGTGCACAGACCACCAGAAGCCATTTGCTTTTACCTAATCATGCCAACAGAACACCCTCAGTTTCTTGCCCCAGGACTATGTCAATTCCCCTGCCATCTAACATAATGCAATCGATCCATAGAGAGCTTTAGCATCTTGACAGTCCAAAACATATCACACTGTTATACCTCGATGACATTTTTATTCTGATTGAATCTGACAAGAAGAAAGTAGAAAGTTACTTTAGATGCCATAGTGAGGCACATACAAACTACAGTAAAGGGTGGGAGACAAACCCCACAAAATTTAGGGGTTCACCATCTTGTTGATGGTTCAGTGGTCTGGAGCATGTCAAGCTATTCTTTCCAAGAGAAAAGATAAATTGCTATACCTTGTACCATCTACCATGAAAAAGAGGCACAATCCTTGATTAGCCTTTTAAAATTCTGGAAGCACCATATACCACATTTGAGTGTGCTACTTTGGTCTATTATCTACAGAGTCTCCCACAAGGCTGCCAGTTTTGAGTAGGTAGCAGGGAAAATTAAGGTTTTGTGGCATGTTCAGACTGAAAAACAAGCTGCCCTACCACTTGTGTCTTATGATCCTGTAGATTTAATGCTGCTATAAGTGTCCATGGCAAGTAGGAATGCTGTGTAGAACATCTAATGAGCACCAATAGGAGAATGACAGGGCAGAATTCTTAGGATTTTGGAGCAAATCTATGCCTTCTTCTGCACATAATTATTTTCCTTTTTAAAAACAGATTCTGACTTGTTATTGGGTCTTGAAAGAGACTGAATGCATGACCATGGCATATCTGTGACCATATAGCCTGAGCTTCCTATAATGAAGTAGGCACTGTCTGACCCACCTGGGTTTAAGATCGGACATGTGCAGCATTAATCTATCATCTAGTGAAAATGGTGTAGAAGAGAGTGAGCTCAGGCAGGTCCAGAAGGTAAAGTAAATTGCATAAGGAGATAGCTCAGATTCCTTCAACACTGACTCCTGGTGCATTTCCTCCTCTCCCTCAATCCATGCCTCTGTTGCCTCCTGGGGAGTTCCTTATGATGATCTGAATGAAGAAAAAAAGAAACTGAAGGCTAATTTACAGAAAGTCTGTGAAATATATTGGTATCACCCGAAAGTAGACAAATTAAGCACTATAGGCCCACACAGGGGTAACTGTTGGACAGTGATGAAGGAAAATCCTCCCAGTGGGAAAAACTTTCTTCAGTAAATTTAGTTATCTACTAGGTCTAGAAAGAAAGATGGCCAGACCTATCCTAATTTATAGTTTATTTCTGTGATTTACCTGGATGGTTAGGGACTTTGCAAAAAGATTGGAAGATTAGTGATAAACAAAAGTTTGGGGAAGAAGGATGTGGATGGACCTTCTAGAATGGGCATGAAGGTTGAAGCTATTTGTGGACCATGTGAATGCTGGACAAAGGGCAGCATTAATTATCAGATGAAGAAAATGGCAGACTCTGAGGATAACAAATCAGCCTCTTTCCCCAGCCAAACCAGTGCTTTGCTCAATGGGCCCATGAACAAAGTGGGCATGTTGGCATGTCCAGAGGCTATGAATGAGCTCAGCATTGTCTTTCCCTTACCAAGGCTGACGTGGGTAGTACTATTAATTCTTCCACAGAAGAGACTAACACTGAGCCCTCATTATAGAACTACTGATTCCATTGAACCTTGTCTATTATTGAAAGGGCGGAGATTTGTCTAGCTTGAATATCCAAGTGTTCTGGTAATAGATTTGCCTCATCTGCCTGTACGGTTTCTGCCAGCACCACCATCTGTGGGCTCACAGAATGCCTTAGTCATTGTTACAGAACAGCATTGCATCTAATCAAGGACAGTAATAAAGTGCAGCAAAGGACGCATGCCCATGACACAAACCAATCTTGCCACCTTTCCCATCACTCAGAGACCACTGGCCTGATGGAAAGCTTGAATGTCTTATTGAAGACTACTTATTACACTACCATTTGGAAAATAACTCCCTGAGCGTCTAGTGCTCTGTTTTACAGGATGTGAGATATACTTTAGAATCAGAGACAATTATGTGGGTCTGTGTCTTCCCTAGCCAGAACACATGGTCTGGAAACCAAGTGGTGAAAGTGGAAGAGTCATCTCTCCCTCACATACCTTATAACCATTCTCTTTTTCTATTCTCTGATACTTGCTAGTGACTTTTAAAATCTCTACTGCATCTGTTTTCATCCCTCATATTGTATATTTTTGGCTCAATGTGATAATTTCATTATTCTTATTCAGTCTTGCCAGAGATTTCTATTTTACTAGACTTTGTAAAGAACAGTCTTTGATCTTCTTAGCCACCTCTATTGTTTCTTTGCTTTTTATTTATTAATTTCTCCTCTTGATTTTATTAAGTTTCTCTGATGTTCCTTGGATTTCCGTTTCTGCCTCTTTTCAAGATTCTTACATTTAACACTTAATTCATTTACTTTCATCTTTCTTATTTTCTAAATAAACATAACGTTATAAACTTAGGACCAAATGCCACTTAGATCACAAGTCGTGGTTCACAGTATGTGTTTTCTTTATTGCTTGCAGGGTAAAGCGGTTTAAAAATGTTGGCTTTTAGGCTCCTTTCTTGTGGGAGTTTTCACTCGCTCTTTCTGGTAGCTTTGCGATTGTCTCCACCTGTTCCCACCCTTCCACCCCTTGGAGAAGAGAGTCCAGAACTCGGTTTTATAAAAACCACAGGGATATTGCAAAGTTGATCACAGAATCAGTCAGCAACTTAGCTCAGGTCCGAAGTGGAAGGATACATCTTTGTCTTTCTACGTTCCTGGGCATCGGGATGTGAAAAAAATTATAGTCCTATTAGCTATTTCTACAGCTTTTTTCCAGTCCCCCCACCTTTTTTTTTCATCAATGAAGTATCATTATTTATTGTGCTATATAAAATAATGACATCCCAAATGTTATTATTTTTTTTTTTACAATTTTTATGTTTATACCATTGCTTACCCCATTAGGTTTTTTTATTCTAGCGCAATTTTATTGAGATATATTCACATACCATGTAATCATCCAAAGTGTACAATCAGTGGGTCACAGTATCATCAGATAGCTATACATTTTTCATCACAATCATTTTTTTTTCTTTTTTGTGAAAAATAACATATAAAAAACAACAAATTTCAAAGTACACTGCATCAAGTAGTTGTAGAACAGATTTCAGACTTTGGTATGGGTTACAATTCCACAATTTTAGGTTTTTACTACTACCAGCCTTTGAGCATGGAGACTAAAAGAAATATCAGTATAATGCTTCAGCAATCATACTCATTTGTTAAATCCTATTTTCTCTGTTGGAATTCTACCTTCTCCTTTGATCTTTTTCCCACTCTTTAAGGGTATTTGGCAAATGCCCATTCCAACTTTTTCATGTTGAAAGGTGATGTCATTAATATGGGATAGGGAGATGGAACTAGTTGACGTTCTGGAGAGGCTGGGCTCTCTGCATTTCAGGACTTTTCTGGTCTAGGAACCCATCTGTAGGTTGTAGGTTTCTGGAAAGTAATTCTAGTGCATGGAACCTTTGCAGACTCTCATCTAAAGTTCTAGGTGTTCTTTACGGTCAGCAGGAATTTTTTTTTTTTTAATTTGCATATGGGCAGGAGGCACCAGGGATTGAACTCCAGACCTCCAGCACGGCAGGTCGGAGCTCTGCCTGCTGAGCCAAGGCAGCTGCCCAGGAATGGTTTTGATTGGCGTTTGGCAAACTCTGATAGGTAGCAGTGTCTAACTGAAGGTTGTGTGAGAGTAGCTCTCAACTCCATTTGAACTCTCTCAGTTGTCACACTTTATTTGTTACATTTCTTTTCCCCCTTTTGGCCAGGATGGCATTGTTGATCCCAGGGTGCCAGCCTCAACCCTGGCAGTCATATCCCATGTTGCCAGGGAGACTTTCACCCCTGAAGGTCATATCCCATGTAAGGGGGAAGGGTAATGATTTCACTTGTAGAGCTGGGCTTAGAGAAAGTGAGGTCACATCTGAGCAACAAAAGAGGTCCTCTGGAAGTAACTATTATGCATACCTATAGGTAGACTAAGCTTCTCTCCTACATAAATAAGCTTCACAAGCACATGCCTTAATATCAAGGGCTTGGCCTATTGATTTGGATGTCCCTAATGTTTGGCATAATTTCGGGTTTCCACGGTGGTAAATTGAATAGTTTCATATTTTTTCTCCTGTCCCTCAAGGGATTTTTTGATTATCTGCTTAATATATTCTAGGATGTATCCAGTCATTACATTGAGCTATATAGGATTAAAGGCTCTCATTCTGATTCTGGGCTCCCTGTGTTTTGGTTGTTAAAATGATTTATCCAGACAGGTTGAGTTAGATTATGTGCTACAGAAAATTTAGGTTCTGGACAAAATAAACCTTTCTTCTTTTGGTCTCATAGAGTAGGTGAAGTTCTAAAATACAAACATTGTCTTCCTTACTTCTATATTCTGAATTATCTTAATCCCAACATGAATGGCTTCGTTCTTATGTCTCAATGTGTCTCTAAATATCAGGTTATACTTATATAAGACAGCCTCTCAAAACCCAGAAATAACAATTACTGCTGTGGACTAAATGTGGCTGTTATAAGAACTTACAATCTGGGCCCCAATTTTCTTATAATTATTTTCTAAATGAGATGATACAATATTTGCTCTTTTGTTTCTGGCTTATTTTGACTCACCAGCTGTCCCACTGGTTCATTCACAACATTGCATGCCTCACAACTTTGTTTCTTTCTGTAGCAGCATAATATTCGATCCTATGTATACATCACCATTGTACTTCTACTTCTCAGTCAGTGCATCCTTCAACCACTTCCATCCATTGGGCATCATGAATAATGTCTAAAGTCAACAGCCTATCAACACTCTCAGTTTTAGATAATTTCATTGTTCCCAAGGGGAAAATAACCGATAAACACACCCTCACCAAATAGAAACTCTAAACCTCCCCTTAACTGTTGCCCTCCCCTCCAATTATTTAACCCTGCCATTGCTGTGGTACTGTTGATGTTTTCCTGTTGAACATAGCCCATAGCTGGCAATAGCAGTTTTCTCCCTGATATTATACACTCTTTGTACAATATTCATACCTTTGCAGTAGTTTATGCAAGAACTTATTTGTAATTGTAGTGTTAGTCGGTGAGAAACATGGATCTATACAACCCCTTTCAATCCTGTTCGCCTTCAATATGGTAATATTACTTACAGACCCACTAGAGAACTGCCTTCACTTCTGTCTATACCCTTACATTTAAGTTCAACCTCATTAGCTAACAGTTCATCCATCTCCAGCTTCCATGTATCTCTAGGTCCCCTATTATAAGCCTCTGAATTTAGTTTTATCGTGGTCATTAAAGCCCACCCCCCTCCTTTTTTTTTTGAACATGGGGGAAGCCACACCCCAGCTCTGCTTTTAAACAGAGACCCAGACTCCGTTTCCCCATCACGTAGCACTCTTAAACCCTGTGGTTTCCCAGGGGCAGTGTCCTGGGCCAGCTCTGCCTCCCTATGGACAAGAGCCCAACAGGCCCACATCTGTTGGTGTTTGGTGGGGAGGTGGTGGGGATGAGGGGTTTGTCTTCAGAGTATGAACCCTGGTACCACCGCATCTAATCGGTCCCTAGATTTGATCTGCCCGGACCTCAGTATGGTATTGCAGCAGCTCCATATAGCACCTCATGCCAGGTTGTCCTTCCGTCCATCAAGATGTGTGCCTCCTACGTCATTCCTCAGGAGCCCTGACCTTCTCTGTGCATAGCTTAACCAGAATTCCCCAATTCTACCCATCCCAGAGGGATGCAGCTGTGGAAAACTATACTGAATGGAAGAAATAATCACAAGTGTGATTTTATGTTTGTTTTGGCTCTGAGATTCCAAGGAGGAGAAAACCAGACCATTCATAAGGACCAATTTCAGTGAGACAGAGAATCACTGATGCCTGTTGCTATAGTGCTCCACAGATAGCCGAGTTTCCATGTTCTTTTATTGCGGAGTTTAATGATATATTTTATCTCATGCACTTGGCTAAATACATGAGCCTTGGTCTAAAACTGGGAAATTACAGGATGCTATCCATTAATTAATGGCTTATTTAGACATTTTGGCAAGGTTATCTATTTGTCTCAGGCATGAGATTTGGTGTGTGTTGAACTAATTGTTCTGCCCTCCACAAGTAAAAATATTTAATTTCCCACTTAGTGGATTCACTTTCACATATTGCACACTTCGTTGCAGGAACCAATATGAGTTCTCGCGAGGACTACCCCTAAATTAATTCTCAAGCTCACAGTTTAACCATCAAAAGGCCCTTTGTATTTGGAGATAAAAAGAGAATGTGATAGATGGTTTTATTTTTTAAATAAAAAATAATATTCATTATTATCGCATTCATGTGCTGTCTTTAGATTTAGCAAACTAGCATCAGGTATGCGTGTCACAGATTGTCCCCTGACAGTGGGCACAGGAGAGATTACTGATAGAGCCGTTGGGAGCCTCAGGTTGGCTGGCACTACAGAGTGATCTCAGCATTCTTTGCTATCCGCATTTTTTCCCACAAGAACTGTTCATCTGTAAGTAAAATTATATTGATTTGAGCTTCATCCTCCTTCATTTTCCCTCTTTTCCATCCATCAGTCAGAAGTAGAGAGTAGAAGACTTCAAATATCTGGGCCACTTACAAAACTGGGTAATCTATCCTAATTATGATTCTTACCTGCTTTTTAAACAGAATTTTAAAATGGAGATGGAGTCTGTATTTCTAAAGGACAAAAATATAAGGAAATAAGAAATGTTATATGTTGAGCTATCATAATCAAAGGATTCTGAAACGGCCAATGGAAACCTGACACACTTATACAAATCCCAAAGGGTATAAGGCAGTTGACTTTCACACAGATTTAAATATATATATGTAATTTACAATTTACTGTTATGCTCTGGCCTAAAATACTTTTATTAATGTTCCATTCTCCTTCAGGTGCAGGAACTTCACTCAGTCAGTTTTAATTTTTCTGCTTCACTTTGGGCTGTCAGAGGTAATTCCCTAGAGGTTAGGTATGCAAGTGGCCTCAGCCTTTGTCAGTGGGTCGCTAAGGCCCTGCCCAACCCCTCTTTTGGGGGAAAAGGCTTCATGCAGAAAAGCTGGGAGGATGAGACTGGGAACTCAGAAGCTAAGAAAGGTAGTATTCAAAGGAGAAATGAAATCAAAGACATCTCCTTAGTGCTAGCTGTCATGGGAATGCCTACAGCATGGGGCCCCCCTTTCCCATTAACTGGTACCACAATGTTCTTTAGTAACATTCTTTAGACATATTGATTGAAATATTCTAGTAAATATATATATATATATTTTTTTTAAATGGGCAGGCACCTGGAATCAAACCTGGTACTCCGGCATGACAGATGAGAATTCTGCCTGCTAAGCCACTGTTACACCACCCTCAAGTAAATCATTTTATTCATGCACTCTGAGCTCGAGACTTTGACCTACCCTGCCTCCTAAGTTCTCTCCTGGAGCTCTAAGGAAACATTATAGGCCAGGCATCAAGAGGGTGTGGGCAGGTGATAGCAGAATAATCAGAGGGCAGCCTCAATGAGGACTAGAAATCACAAATGTGCAGTCACAAAAGAGCATGGACAAAAGAAGGACAGTCCTCCCGTGTTGCTTGGAGGTGGTGGCTGGTTTTTCTGGGGGACAAGTATTATATGTCTGTTACCTGGCCAGCCAAGAAAGCATCTTCTCACCTATGCCCTAGTCAGTGCACAGTCAAGCCTGACAGCCTTGTCTGAGCCAAATCAATATATCATGCCCTACTCCAAGTAAGGATCCCAAGTTCCTTTCATTCCTGTTACTCTTGAGGCAATGTTTATGAAGCCACCTGTGTTGTTTGAATTTGTCGACCCCAGAAAAGCCATGTCTTTTAATCCTCATTCAATATTGCTGGGTCTGCAGATCAAGTTTTTTAAAAGTGCCTCAGGGGATTCTAATGAGCAGCCAAAGTCTGAAAACTGGTTAAATTCTGCAGCTGTTAGAAAATCCTAGTCCTATTCTAGCTGCTTCCTTCCCGCTTCGGCCTTTCCTCCCCTCTCTGCTGAAACTGGAAGTGAAATGGAATAGAGGGAAGGAGCTAGTGGCTGCAGGGGCTTGGGTGGGCCTGCCCACAGGCGCGAGGCCTGGCGGTAGGAAAAGCAGTTTGGTTCTGTGGCTCTGCCAGGGCTGGTCCCGGGTCCCAGTCTCTGGCCACTCAGAGTCAGGAGAGAGTGAGACAGTTTCTTGCTTACCTGTTGATCTTTTGCTCTTTGTTTTCAAATTTCCTCTTAACTACCTCAATGTCCATTGCCTATGAATATAATCCCTACCGGAATTTCTCAATTTTGTAAATTCCTAGTAGTTGCTAAAATGATAGTAATCTGTTATTTAGATTTTTGTGTAACCAATTTGGACCTAAATTTTAAATTAACCAATCCACAAAGTTGCACGTGGGCGAGCCATAGGGTGGTGGGACAGAGTGGAGGGCGCTCGGCAAAAGTCCATTCCCAGTGGGGGTAGGAAGCAGAAGTTTGGGGTGTGTCCTACTGTTTATGACTCTGTATAAATTCAGCTAACTAGACACATACCTGTTTTTTACCTAAAGTAAATGTGTGATTTGATAGACTGAGGGAATTCACATGCCTCTATCTGTATTACATTCCTGTGGAAGGCCTTGTTTCTGGGTCATTTTAGCATGTAAATACCTCTGGGAGACAGACCTTAAACATCAGTTAGTTACTCCCTTTTGGGATATTAGTTAAAAGCTAAGCTTCGAGGCATGAGACCTAGAAGAGGGGCCTGGGGAAGGTGAGGGTTCTGAGGGGACCAAAAGGCATTGAGGAGTGGGGTGACAAGCAGTTGTTAATTTGTTTTGCTTGGGCTTTTTTCATGGCTGACAATGGACAGAAGATGAGTCTTCCACTTGAGAAGGACTCTGTCAAGCTGAGAACTCAAACAAAGGCAACAATTGTCTTGGGCTTCTTTGATTCCCCACAAACTTTGCAGTGTGCAAGAATGGAAACAGGCAAGATTATGAATGGTTGTTAGCAAATGGGTAATTATCCACAGGGCAGGCATGGAGAGGGAGTGGTGTGTATTGCAGCCTTTGAAGGCTCTGGATACACCCCAAACCCCAATGCCCCTAGGTGTCCCCCACTGCTGGCACTGTGTGCAGAGAACACCATGGAAAGGCTTCCTACCACTGACCTAGAGCTTCTCACTCCAGGCAGCAGTTGAAAACTGAAGGATATTTATTTTTCGTGCCACCTGCTACTTCCTCAAAACTGACAGAAGGAACTATAAGGAGCTTTCTTTCTTTTGGCGGGGAGGCAGTATTATTTACACACCATACAATCCATTCAACGTGTACAATCACTGGCTCTCGGGTATAATCACAGAGTTGTGTTTTCATCACCACAGTCAATTTTAGTACATTTTCATTGCTCCCCAAATAAAAACCCCATACTCCTTATAACCCCCTATTATTGACACGTAACATTGTATAGTACCTTTGTTGGCTATGGGTTTTTTTCATATAGGCTTTTGTCATGTAAAATGTTTCTTTCTATTCCTGTCTTTTGAAGTGTTTCCATCAAGAAAGGATGTTGGGTTTTGTTGAATGCCTTTTCTCCATATGAGTTGAAATAATCATGCAGTTTTCCTCCTTCGATTTGTTAATGTGGTGTACTAAATTGATTGATTTTCTTGTGTTGAAATACCCTTGCAGACCTGGGATAAAAACCCACTTGGACATGGTGTTTAATTCATTTAATACAACGTTGGATGGGATTTGCCAGTATTTCGTTGAGGATTTTTGCATTTATATTCATTAGAGAAATTGGTGTATAATTTTCTTTTCTTGTAGTATCTTTCCTGGCTTATGGTGTAAGGATGATGTTGGTTATAAAATGAACTAGGTAGTGTTTCCTCCTCTTCAATTTTTTGAAAGAGTTTGAGCAGGATTGGTATTAATTCTTCTTGGAATGTTCGGTAGAATTCACCTGTGAAACCATCTGGTCCTGGGCTTTTCTTTTGGGGGAAATTTTTGATGACCATTTCAATCTCTTTACTTGTAATTGGTCTATTAAGCTCTTCTGTTTTTTGAGAGTTAGTGTTGGTTCATATGTTTCTAGAAAGTTGTCCATTTCATTTAAGTTGACCAGTTGTGTAAGCATACAATTGCTTATAGTATCCTTTATGATCTTTTTTTATTTCTGTATGGTCAGTAGTTATGTCCCCCCTCTCAGTTCTGATTTTATTTACCTGTATCTACTCTATTTTTCTTTTGTTAGTCTAGTTTTCCATTTAATTGATTTTTCTCAAAGAACTAACATCTGATTTTGTTCTGTTATTTTTTCACTCATAAATTCACTTACTGATGCTCTTAAGTTTTGTTATTTTTTTCCTTCTGTTTGCATTAGGGTTTCTTTGCTGTTCTTTTTTTTTGGTTCCTCCAGGTGTGCGTTTAAGTCTTTGATTTTTAAAGCTTATTCTTTTCTCTTTTAGTGTAAACATTTAGGACAATAAATTTCCCTCTCAGCACTGCCTTTGCTGCATCCCATAAGTTTTGATATGTTGTCTTCTTGTTTCCATTCATCTTGAGCTATTTTCTGTTTCTCTTTCAATTTCTTATTTGACCCACAGGTTGTTTAAGAGTGTCTTGTTTAACCTCCCTAAATCTGTGAATTTTCCAGTTCTTTGGATATTGTTGATTTCCAGTTTCATTCCATTATAATTAGAGGAAGTGCTTTTTTTCAATCTTTTAAAATTAATTGAGATCTGTTTTATGGGCCAACATGTACTCTATCCTAGAGAATGATCATGAGGACTTGAAAAGAACGTACATCCTGCTGTTGTGGTATGCAGTATTCTGTATATGTCTGTTAGATCTAGTTCATTTATCATCTTTTAGTTTCTCTGTTTCTTTATTGATCCTCTGTCTAGGTATTCCATCTGTTGATGAGAGTGGTATATGAAGTCTCCAACCATTCTTGCAGAGACATCTATTACTCCTTTCAGTTTTGCCAGTGCTTGTTTAATGTATTTTGGGGCACCCATGTTGAGTGCATTAATATTTATGATTGTTATTTCTTCTTGGTACGTCGCCCCTTGTTTTTATACATAGTCCTTCTTTGTCTGTTTTAATAATTTTATTTGTCTATTTTGTCCAATATTAGTATAGCAGCTACCTTGCTCTTTTCTGATAACCGTTTGCATAGAAAATATCTTTTTCTAGCCCTTCACTTTCAACTTACTTGTATCCTTGGGTCTAAAGTGAGTCTTTTGTAGATACCAGATAGACAGTTCATATTTTTTATCCATTCCACCAGTCTATGTCTTTTCTTAGTGAGTTTAATTCATAAACATTCAATCTTACTGTAAGATAGTAGTAATTCCTTCAACCATTTTATCCTTTGGCTTTTATGTGTCATATTTTTTTATATCATTATATTTTATATCTCTTTTTATCCTTTAGTTACCCTTACTGATGTTCTTCATTTCTACACTCTCCTCCAAACATTTGTCTCCTGTTTTTTTTTCCTTTGTCTGTAACACTCCCTTTATTTATTATTGTGGGGAAGTTCTCTTGTTAATTTACATTCTTGAAAATGATTGTATAATGATAAAGCTTTTACAATGTGACTGATTGTGAAAATCTTGTGTGTCTGATGCCCTTTTATCTAGGGTATGGACAGATGAGTAAAAATTATGGATGAAAAATAATGGGGGCAAAAGTTAAAATAAATTGAGTTGATGAAAACACTGGTGGTCAAGAGAGGAAAGGGTAAGGGGTATACTATGTATGAGTTTTTTCATTTTTCTTTCTTTTTCTGGAGTGATGCAGATGTTCAAAAACTTATCACGGTGATGAATACACAACTATGTGATGATATTGTGAGCCAGTGACTGTACGCCATGTATGAAATGTTTATGTGTTAAGATTATTTGTAAAGTTTGATCAGTAAAAATACATGCTCTTATTTTCTGTTTATCTTTGAATAATTTAAACTCTCCCTCATTTTTGAAGGAAAGATTTGCTGCATAAAGAATTTTGGGCTGGCAGTTTTTCTCTTTCATTTCAGTATCTGAAATACCACTGCCTTCTCACATCTATAGTTTCTGATAAGAAATCAAGACTTAGTCTTACCAACCTTCCCTTGTATGTAACGAATCATTTTTCTCTTCCTGCTTTCAGAATGCTCTTTGTCTTTGGCACTTGACATTCTGATTAGTGTCTTGGAGTAGGTCTCTTTCCATTTATTCTGTTTGGAGTATTCTGTTTGTACTTCTTGTACCTGTATATTAATGTCTTTCCTGAAGAGGTGGGACATTTTCAACCTTTATTTCCTCAAATATTTTTCTTGCCCCATTTCATCTCTCTTATTGTTGCACACCCATGACACATATATTGGTGTGCTTCATACTGTTTATCAATTCCCCGAGACCCTGCTCATATTTTTCCATTCTTTTTTCTATTATTTTTGTATGTAAGATTGTGGATATCCTGTCTTCTCATTCACTGATCCTTTCTTCTGCCCCTCAAATCTGCTGCTGTTGTTTGTCTCCATTGTATTTTTTTTTATCTCTTCTATTATACTTTTCATTCTTTGAAGTTCTGTTATTTATTTATTTATTTTTTAATTTGCATATGGGCAGGAGGCACCAGGGATCGAACTCCAGACCTCCAGCACGGCAGGTCGGAGCTCTGCCTGCTGAGCCACGGCAGCCGCCCAAGTTCTGTTATTTTTTGCATGCTTTTGAATTCTCCTTTATGCTTACCCCATCTTCTCTATATCCTGTATATCTTTTGGCACATTTTCCTTTATCTCCTTTAATTGATTTTGAGATTTGTTTGAATATCATTAATTATTTGTTTCACCTCCTATATCTTGCCTAAACTTTTAGTATGTTCCTTTGACTGGGCCACATCTTGTCTATATCTTCCTGTTTCTTAGTATGGCTTGGGTTTTTTTGCTGGTGTCGAGGCATCTGGGTTTTTTGATGAGTTTATTTTGGAGGTCAATTTCTCTCTTGCCTAGTGTTTTCTAGTTGATTGGCTTTGTGTTACAGTTCTTCTTTGACACTTGATTCAACTTATACTAGACCTTTAGAATATCTTGTGTTTAACTGATCAGAAACTTTTTTTGCTGTTGATCATCTGATTCTTGCCCTGAATATATAGTATGACTTTTGAGATTGTACTATTTGTGCAATTATTTCACCCCTAGGAAAAAGCTTCCCTTTTTCCACTTACTCCTCCCAGAATGTTGATTTCTTCTGTTTTTTATTTGTCTGTATATGTTTTTAACACTCCTTTTGTTAATTCTAGCTATTTTAACCTGGAGGGATAATTCTGGAAGGAGGGGCCCCAAGAGAGGACCTACCTATGTCAGTTTGTCCCACTCAAAGCCCATCCACGACCCACAAAGGTGGAATAAATCAGTTTCAATGTGCCCTGGGGAGACCTGAATGGATTCGGATCTTCTCTATGATGTCTCCATGAATTGGCTTTCCTGTCTGCCCAGTAAGTGGTGCTCTTCAGCAAGCTGTTCCCCATAGTCCTAGGGTGGTACTGTGCCTTTAGTACTCAGCTAACTCCACTGCTTGAGGCAGAGGTTGTCAGTCATTTTTTACCTAGGTAGGTTGAAACTGTTGCCCAGATACCATACCCTGGAATCTAGAATCTCTAGTCAACAGCCACTAACTGTGCTGGGCCTTACCATTCCACCTATTCTTGGGAACATGCTGCCCTTTTACATCCTATTCCCCTCCACTCTGCGAAGTTACAGTACAACTCAGTCTGCCCACTTCTGCCCTACCCCGGCCAGGTGTGTGGCTGAGACAGAAGCTGCCAGCTGTTTTTGGCCTGAGCAGGTAGAAATTTGCTCAGATCCCAGACCAAGGGATCTGAATTCCTTAAGCAACAGCTGCAAACTGTGCTGGGCCTTCCCTTCTCTCTTCTTCAGAGATAGCCACCATTCAAAAACCTGTCCCCTGCCACTCTGAGAAATTACCATGTCTTTCAATCAGCCCCAAGTCTGCTCCTCCCAGGGGCCTGGCCAAAATGGGTAGTGCCAGCTAATTTCTACTCTAGTCTGTTCCAAACTGTCGTTGTTCTCTGAGAGCAGGAATCCAGCACTTCCGAAGTTGTCGATCAAAAGCTGGAGTCGGTGCACAGCACTGCACCACCCCCCTTTTCCCAGGGAGGAGCAGCCCCCTAAGCAAAACCTCTCCCCACAGCTCCAAGAAGTCACCAAATCTCTCAGCCAGCCCTGCTTCCTCTCCCAGTAGGGGAAGACCTGAAATGGAGGCCACCACCTGTTTTCTGTGTTCATGTGCTTTTTTTAGCCATTTTTATTTTCCCTTTGGAAAAGTGACTATTAAAGTCTTTTCTCCATGTTTTAATTGAGTAGTTTGCCTTTTATTGTCGAGTTGTAGGATTTCTTTATGTATTCTGGGATTTAAAACCATTGAGTACCCTGCCTTTTCAGCTTTTTCACAAAGTCCTTGGAAGCACCAAAGTCTTCAGTTGTAAGGAAGTCAATTTATCTAGTTTTTCTTTCATTGCTTGTGCTTCAGAATAAAGTCTAAAAAATCACTGCATACCACAAGATCTTGAAGATGCTCCCCTACTTTTTCTTCTAGGAGTTTTATGGTCATGGCTCTTCTATTTAGGTTTCTTTGATCCATTTTGAGTTAATTTTTGTATAGGTTGTGAGATAGAGATTCTCATTCATTCTTTTTGATATGGATATTCAGTTCTCCCAGCACCATTTTGAAGAGACTGTTGTACCCTAGTTGAGCAGACTTGGCAGCCTTGTCAAAACTTAATTTTTGTGATGGTCTATTTCCAAACTCAATTCAGTTCCATTCATCAATATAGCTATCTTTATACCCATAACTGTTTTGACCTCTCTATCTTTATAATATGCTTTCTTAAAAACTTTTTTCTTGTATAATATAGCATATATACAAAACAAATAAATGAAAAAAAAAAACCAATAGTTTTCAAAGCATTCTTCAACAAGTAACAGGACAGATCTCAGAGTTTGTCATGGCTTACCATACGATCCTCTCATATTTTTCCTTCTAGCTGTTCCACAATGTAGGAGGCTAGAGGACTTAAATATTTTTTTATCATCACAATCGACTTTTTTCCCTTCTTTTTTGTGAAAAATAACATATATACAAAAAAGCTATAAATTTCAAAGCCCCACAGTTAGTTGTAGAACACATTTCAGAGTTTGACATGGGTTGCAATTTCCCAATTTTAGGTTTTTACTTCTAGCTGTTCTAAAATACTGGAGACTAAAAGTGGTATCAATTTAATGATTCAGCATTCATATTTATTTGTTAAATCCTACCTTCTCTGTATAACTCCACCATCACCTTTGATCTTTCTGTCCCTCTCTTTAGGGGTATTTGGGCTATGGTGATTCTAAATTTTTCATATTGGAAGGGTCTGTCACTAATATGGGGTAGGGAGATGGAGCTATCTGATGTTCTGGAGAGACTGGGCTAGGTTTCAGGACTTATCTGGATCTGGGACTCTTCTGGAGGTTATAGGTTTCTGGAAAGTTACTCTAGTGCATGGAACCCTTGTGGAAATGTATATATTGCCCTAAGTGTTCTTGAGGATTGGAATGGTCCTGGTTGCGGTTTGGCAGATTATGATAGGTAGCAAGGTCTAACTGAATCTTGTTTAAGAGCAACCTCCAGAGTAACCGCTCGACTCTATTTGAACTTTCTCTCTCTCTACCACTGATACTTTATCAATTATACTTCTTTTCCCCATTTTGGTTAGAATGTAATTGTTGATCCCACAGTGCCAGGTCCCTCAATTCATCTCTGGGAGTCATCTCCCACATCACCAGGGAGACTTTCACCCCTGGATGTCATGTCCCACATAGTGGGGAGGACAATGATTTCACTTACAGAGTTGGGTTTAGAGAGACTGAGGCCACAGCTGAGCAACAAAAGAAGTCCACCAGAAGTAACTCTTAGGCATACCTTTAGGCAGTTTAAGCTTTTCTGCTGCCTACATAAGCTTCACAAAAGTAAGCCTCATGATCAAGGGCATGGCCTATTGATTTGGGTGTCCCTAAAGTTTGACACAGTCTCTGGGGATTCCTTAATGGTAAGGTTTAATAGTTCCATATTTTTCTCCCTTTCCTCAGGGGACTTTGCCAATACGTTTTTATTATCTGCTTAATATACTCTAGGATGTTTCCAGGCATTACAATCTATACAGGATTAGAGGACCTCTTTCTTATTGTGTGCACCCTGTGTTTCAACTGTTCAAATGAGCTATACAGATAGGTTAAATTAGATTATGCACTACAGAAAATTTCAGTTCCCGATCAAATAAATCTTTCTTCCATTGGTTACAAACAGTATGTGTGGTTCTAAAACATAGACAGTGTCTTCCTTACCCTATGTTCTGAATTATTTTAACCACAACCTGTTTGGCTTCATTCTTTTCTCTAAATATCAGATTATATATATAAAACAGTCTCTCAAAATCCAGAAATAATAATCACCACCCTGGATTTAATGTGGTCTACTCTAAAAGCTTACAGTCTATGCCCCTGTTTTCTTATAAGCATTTTCTAAAGGTAACCATACCATTGTTGTTTTTTTGTTTCTAGCTTATTTTGTCTCACCGGATGTCCATTCACATTGTTGCATGCATCACAACTTTGTTCCTTTTTGTAGGAACAACCCTCATTCATAAGTACACACCATCATTTGCCAATCTATTTCTCCATCAGTGCATCCTTCAACCACCTACATTCATCAGGCATCATGTATAGTACCCAAAATCCACAGTCGATCAATATTCTCAGGTTTAGATAATTGTCATTGTTGCCAAGAGAAAGAAAACCAATAAACACACCCTCGCCAAATAGGAAATCTAAACCTTCTATTAAGTCTTTTCCCTTCCCCCATTATTTACCTCTGTTGTTGCAGTGGTAGTACTGATGGTTTCCTTTTGAACATAGCTCATATATGCAATAGCAGTTTTCCCCCTGTACCCTGGACTTAAACACTCTTTATACAAGAATCATATCTTTGAAGTAATTCTTGAGAGAACTAATTGATATTTCTAGTGTTAGTCACTGGGACATATAGGTCTATACAACTCATTTCAATCTTGTTCGTCTTCAATATGATAATATTACTTAGAGACCCACTAAAGAACCACCTTCACTCCTATCTATTCCCTTACATTGGTGTTCAACCTCATCACCTAATGGTTCACCCATCTCTAGTTTTTATATATCTCTAAGTTCCCTATATTCTGTATTATGAGTCTCTGATTATACTTTTATGCTGGTCATAAAAGTGGAATCATACAATAGCTATCCTTTTGTATCTGACAAACTTCACTCAGCATTATGCCCTCAAGGCTCATCCATCTTGTCATGTGCTTCAGGATGACATTTTGTCTTACTGCTGCATAATATTCTATCGTACATGTATACCACGTTTTGTTGATCCACTTGTTTGTTAGTGGGCATTTGGTTTGTTTCCATCTTTTGGTGATTATGAATAATGCTGCTATGAATATCGGTGTGCAAATGTCTGTTTGTGTCATTGCTTTCAGCTCTTCTGGGTATATACCAAGTAGTGCTATTGCTGGGTCATAGGGCAACTCAATGTTTAGTTTCCTGAGGAACCACCAAACAGTCTTCCATAGTGGCTGTACCATTATACATTTCCACCAGCAATGCATAAGTGTCCCAGTTTCTCCACATCCTCTCCAACATTTATAGTTTCCTGTTTGTTTAATAGCAGCCATTCTTATAGGTGTGAGGTGGTATCTCATTGTACTCTTCATCTACATTTCCCTTATAGCCAATGAAAATGAGCATCTCTTCATGTGCTTTTGAACCACCTGTCTTTGCTCTTCAGAAAAATGCCTATTCACATCTTTAGTCCACTTTATAATTGGATTGTTCTTTTGTTGTTGGGTTGCATGATTTCTTTGTATATACAAGAAATCAGATGTTTGTCTGATATGTGATTTTCAAATATTTTCTCCCATTGAGTTGGCTGCCTCTTTACCTTTTTTGACAAAGTCTTTTGAGGTGCAGAAGTATTTGATTTTGAGGAGTTCCCATTTATCTATTTTTCCTTTTGTTGCTTGTGCTTTAGGTATAAAGTTTAGGAAGCTTCCTCCTATTATTAGGTCTTGAAGATGTTTCCCTACATTTTCTTCTAGACGCTTTGTGGTGCTCGTTCTTATATTTAGGTGTTTCATCCACTTTGAGCTAGTTTTTGTGTAGGGGGAAAGTAGGGGTCCTCTTTCTTTCTCTTGGCTATTGATATCCAGTTCTTCCAATCCCAATGATTGAAAGGGTATTTTGTCCCATTCAGAGGGACAAAAATCAGTTGACCGGGTGGGCCACGGTGGCTCAGCATGCAGAGCAAGCTGGTGATGTGGGTTCAGTTCCCAGTGCCTGCCCATGCAAAACAAGAAAAAAATCAACCAAATCTAGTTGACCATAGATTTGGTGGTGTATTTCTGCACTCTTGATTCGATTCCATTGGTCAACGCTTCTATCTTTGTGCCAGTACCATGTTGTTTTGACCACTGTGGCTTTATAATAGTTTTTAAAGACAGGGAGGGTTAATCCTCCCATTTCAGTCTTCTTTTATAGGATGCTTTTAGCTATTTGGGGACTCTTTCCTTCCAGATAAATTTGGAATTTTCCAAATCTTCAAAGTATGTTGTTGGAATTTTGATTGGTACTATGTTTAATCTGTAGATCAGTTTGGGGGAGAATTGACATCTTAACTATATTTAGCCTTCATATCCATAAGCAGGGAATGTCTTTCTATCTAATTAGATCTCCTTTGATTTCTTTTACCAGTGTTATGTAGTTTTCTGTGTACAAGTCCTTTAAACCCCTAGTTAATTTCATTCCTAAGTACCTGATTCTTTTAGTTGCTATTGTTTATTCTTGCATGGGCAGACACAGGGAATTGAACCTGGGTCTCTGGCATGGCAGGCTAAAAGTCTGCCTGCTGAGCCACCTTGTCTTTTAGTTGCTATTTTGAATGGAATTTTTTCCTTAACTGACTCCTCAGCAGGGTCATTGCTTGTGTATAGAAATGTCACTTATTTTTGCACATTAATTTTATATCTCACTATCTTGTTGAATTTTATTAGCTCAAGCAACTTTGCTGTAGATTTTTCAGGATCTTCCAAGTATAGTATCATATCATCTGCAAATAATGAGAGTTTTACTTCTTTCTTTCCAATTTAGATGCCTTTTATTTCTTTGTCCAGCCTTATTGCTCTAGCTGTAACTTCTAGCACAATGTTGAATAATAGTGGTGACAGCAGACATCCTTCTCTTGTACCTGGTCTTAGGGGGAAAGCTTTCAGTCTGTCTCCATTGAGTATAATGCTGGCTATCGGTTTTTCATATATTCCCTTTATCATATTGATGTAGTTTCCTTTGATTCCTATCTTTTAGAGTGTTTTTATCAGAAAAGGATGCTGAATTTTGTCAAATGTTTTTTTCAGCATCAATCGAGATGATCATATGATTTTTCCCTTTCGATTTGTTAATATGCTATATGACATTAATTGATTTTCTTGTGTTGAACCATCCTTGCATTCCTGGTATAAACCCCACTTGGTCATGGTGTATAATTCTTTTAATGTGCTGTTGGATCTGACTTGCTAATAATTTATTGTGACTTTTTGCATCTGTGTTCATTAGGGAGATTGGCCTGTAGTTTTCCTTTCTTATAACATCTTTACCTAGTTTTGGTATTAAAATGATATTAGCTTCATAAAATGAGTTAGGTAGAATTCCTTTTCCCACAATTTTTTGGAAAAGTTTGAGCATTATTGGTGTTAGTTCTTTCTGGAATGTTTGATAAAATTCCCTGTGAAGCCATCTGTCCCTAGGCTTTTCTTTATAGGCAGATTTTTGATGACTGATTGAATCTCTTTACCTGTGATTGATTTATTGAAATCTTCTATTTCTTCCTGAGTCAGTGTAGCTTGATTGTGTGTCTCCAGGAATTTGTCCATTTTGTTTAAGTTGTCTAGTTTGTAGGTGTATAGTTGTTCATAGTATCCTCTTATGATTTCTTTTATTTCTTCAGGGTCTATGGTAATGCACCTCTTCTCATTTCTGATTTTGTTTATTTGCATCCTCTCTCTTTTTTTTTTGTCAGTCTTGCTAGTGGCCCATCTATTTTACTGATTTTCTCAAAGAACCAACTTTTGGTTTTATTGATTCTTTCTATTGTTCTTTTGTTCTCCCATTCATTTATCTTTGCTTTAATCTTTGTTATTTCTCTTATTCTTTTGTTTTTGGGTTAGTGTGCTTGTCTTTCTCAACTTCTTCCAGGTGTGCTGTTAAGTCCTTGATTTTTGCTCTTTCTCTTTTTTAAAGATACACATTTAGGGCAATAAATTTCCCTCTCAGCACAACCTTTGTCATATCCCATAAGTTCTGATAAGTTGTATTCTTATTTACATTCGTCTCCAGATAGCTACTAATTTCTCTAGCAACTTCTTCTTTGACCCACTGGTTGTTTAAGAATGTGTTATTTCATCTCCATATATTTGTGAATGTTCTCATTCTTTGGTGGTTATTGAAATCCAGCTTCATTCCATTGTGATCAGAGAAAGTGCTTTGAATAATTTCGGTGTTTTTAAATTTAATTTGCTTTAAATTTGTTTTAGATTTGCCCCAGCATATGATCTATCCTGGAGAATGTTCCATGAGCACTATAGAAGAATGTATATCCTTATGCTTTGGGGTGCAATGACCTATATATATATATATTTTTTTAATTTGCATATGGGCAGGAGGCACCAGGGATCGAACTCCAGACCTCCAGCACGGCAGGTTGGAGCTCTGCCTGCTGAGCCACAGCAGCTGCCCAACAATGACCTATATATGTCTGATAGGTCTAATTCATTTATCAAGTTATTTAACTTCTCTATTACCTTGTTGATCTTCTGTCTGGTTGTTCTATCTATAGAAGAGAGTGGTATATTGAAGTCTTTTATTATTGTTGAACCATCTATTGCTCCCTTCAGTTTTGCCAATGTCTGTGTCATGTACTTTGGAGCTCCTTGATTGGGAGCATAAACATTTATGATGGTTAAATCTTCTTGGTGAATTCACCCTTTAATTAGTATATAGTGGTCTTCTTTGTCTCTTATGATGTCTTTACATTTAAAGTCTATTTTGTCTGATATTACTATAACTACTCCAACTTTCTTTTGATTTCAACTTGCATGGAAAATCTCTTTACGTCCTTTCACTTTCAATCTATTTGTATCCTTTTGTATAATATGAGTCTCTTGTACGCAGCATATAGCTGGATTATGTTTCTTAATCCATTCTGCTAATCTGTATCTTTTAATTGGTAAGTTTAGTCAACGTTCAATTTTATTACTGAAAAGGAGTTGCTTCACTCCACCATCTTTTTAATTTTGTCAGATCTATGTATTCTTTTCCCTCTTTCTCCTTGTATTCTTTATCTTGCCCTTAATGGTACTCCTCAATTCTGTGCCCTCCTCCAGACCTCCCTCTCTTGTCTTTTTTTTTTTTTCAGCCACCAGCAGAACTCCTTTTAGTATTTCTTGTAGGGCCGGTCTCTTGCTGACAAATTCTTTCAGGACTTCTTTGTCTGTGAAAACTTTAATCTTTCCCTCAATTTTGAAGGACAATTTGGTGGGTACAGAATTTTTGGTTGGAAATCTTTCTCTTTCAGGATCTTGAATATATCATACCACTGCCTTCTCGCCTCCAGGCTGCTATTTGAGTAATCTGAACTCAGTCTTACTTGATTTCCCTTGTATATAGTAGATTGTTTTTCTCTTGTTGCTTTCAGGATTTTCTGATTCTCTTCAGCATTAATAGACTGATTAGTATGTGCCTTGGGGAAAGGTGTATTTGGATTTATTCTGTTTGGAGTTCGTTGGGCTTCTTTTTGACTTGTATATTTATGTCCTTTATGAGGGTTGGGAAGTTTTCCCCCATTATATCCTCAACTACTGTTTCTAGCCCTTTATTCCTCTCTTCTCCTTCTAGGACACAAATGACTCTTATATTTGTGTGCTTTGTTTGCCTATCATTTCCCTGAGTTCCAATTCAATTTTTTCTATCTTTTTTGCCATGTGCTGAGTCTTCAAAATCAATTACCCTGTCCTCTATATCACTTGTTCTTTCTTCTGTCTCTTCAAATCTGATGTTGTGTGCCTGTAGTAGATTTTTTATTTGCTCAACAGAGTCTTTAATCTCTGTGATATCTGCTATTTTTCTATTTATTCTTTCAAATTCCTCTTTATGCTCTTCTACTGCCTTCTTGATTTCCTTTATGTCATTTGCTCTCCCACTTATTTTATTAAGTACAGTTGTATGAACATCTTTGATTAGTTGTTTTAACGTCTGTGTCTCCTCTGGTGTTTTAATTTGGTCATTAGGCAGGACTACATCTGTCTGAATTGTGATATGCTTAATGATCTTCTGCTGTCTTTGTGGCATGTAAATATCTTGATTGGTTCACTTTGGGAGCTGATTTCTTTCAGTAGTCTAAGGCCTTGTGTTTGTGGGATGCTTGTCCAGCAGGGAGCACTGTATGGGATGGGGCACTTAGTGCGATGATTTGTTTCAGGGCAGGTATAGGAATAGGTTGGGGATATTATGATGATGCTTGTGAACATGGCCAGGAATGATATAGCTGTGTGGGTGTACTGGTCTGGTGGGCATATCCCTGGTGCGCTGGTCTAAGCACAGGGCCCTTTGTACCACACGTAGAGCTGTGGCAGCAGGTCAGCATTGTGCCTTCGTAGATTGGGGATGGATGTGACCTGGCTGCGCAGGTTGGCACTTTCTCAGAGCTAGGAGGTATGGTTGAGGGCCATGTGCCTGTGAGGTTCTAGGACTGCTGTAAAGTATGGTTCTAGAGCTGAATGACATGATTGGGGAGCTGTGCGCATGTGTGGGCCTGGGAGTGCTATAAATGGATGCGCTGAGCTCAAGAGGGTCAGAGTGAGGCTGTGCAATACTATGGGCAGGGGGGCAGGGGTAGTCTAGGTATGGAGGTTAGTGCCCGCAGCCTTTATGCACTGGCAACAGCCTGTGGGAAATAGGATGAGGGAGTTAGTGCTTGGGAGGGGTGCAGGAGAGGTTGGTTGAGTTGCACTTGGATGTGGGTGTGGGGTAGGTAAGTGCACCCGGGTGCTGGTGGGGTAGGTGTGCCTGGAATTCAGGAATGGGAGCGGTTGATGGGGTTCGGGTGTGTGGGGGTGTGGGGTGAGTTGCCAGTCACGGGGGCTGCACTGGTGAGGGTGTTGCACCCCAGGAATGTGGCCTGACTTACTTCTGAGTCCTGTGTTCCCATATGTGCACTCCAGCAGGCTCCATGCCTCCGTGCCAGGCTCCAGCCACCTGCCTCTCAGTTCCTTGGCCTCTGCCACTAAGGCTGTGACCCCATGTGGTGCAGAAGGCTCTCCCAGGTTGGCCGCACTCCTGAATTGCCACCTCAATCACCTCCTCCCCTTTCTCTAAATTTTTCTTGGAGCAGGGCTAATCTCCAGCTACTCTATTTGGCCATCTTCCTTGAAGTCTATAATATGCTTTAAAGTAAGGAAGTATTAAGTACTCCAACTTCATTCTTTTTTTTAAAGGTGGTTTTGTCTATTCAGGGCACCTTACCCTTCCAAATAAATTTGAAAATTGGCTTTTCCATTTCTGGAAAGTGACCCATTGGAACTTTGATTGGAATTTCATTGATTCTGTAATCCAGTTTCAGTAGCACTGACATTTTAACAATATTTAGTCTTCTAATTCATGAACACAGAATGTTGTCCCCTTTATTTAGGGCTTTTAAAATTTATTTTACATAATGTTTTATACTTTACTGCATACAGGTCCTTTACATTCTTTTAAGTTTATTCCTGGATATTTGATTCCTTTAGTTGCTGTTGTAAATGGAATTTCTTACTTGATTTCCTCCTCAGATTGCTCATTATTAGTGTTTAGAAACACTTGTGCATTTATCAAGTAACCTGCTACTTTGCTAAAAGCACTCATTACCTCTAGTAGCTTTATTGTTGATTTTTTGGGACTTTCTTAATATAGTCAAAATGGTGAAAGTTTTAATTTTCCTTTCTTATTTGGATGCCTTTTATTTCCTTTTCTTGTCTACTTGTTGTAGGTAGAACTTCTAGCTACCTATAAACAATGTTGAATAACAGTGTTTACAATGGGCATCTTTGTCTTATTCCCATACTTGAAAGGCCTTCATCTTTCACCATTGATTATGATATTAGCTATGGTTTTTTCATATATGCCCTTTATCATGTTGAGAAAGTTTCCTTCTATTACTCTGTTTAAAAGTATTTTTATCAAGAAAGGACTCTGGATTTTGTCAAATCCATTTTCTACATCAATCAAGATGATCATGTGGATTTACCTTTTCGATTTGTTAATGCGGTGTATTTTATTAATTGATTTTCTTCGTGTTTAACCACCCGTGCATACCTGGGATAAAACCCACTTGATCGTGGTGTATGATTTAATGTGCGGTTGGATTCTATTTGCAAGTACTTTGTTGAGGATTTTTGGCATTTATATTCAACAAAGGTATTGCCCCGTGATTCTATTTTCTTGTAGTATCTTTACCTGTCTTTGGTATTGAGGTGATACTAGCTTTATAGAGTGTTAGGTAATGTTCACTCCTCTTCAGTTTTTTTGTAAGAATTTGAGGATGATTTGTGTTATTTCTAAGAACGACAGGTAAAATTCACCAGTGTGACCATCTGTAGGTTTGTTTGTAGGTTTTTTTTTTTTTTAACCAT
>PVIY010006486.1:0-35373 GCA_004026745.1 Myrmecophaga tridactyla | reverse complement strand
TTAATCCATATGTTTTACTCATCTGTCTATAAGGTAGATAAAAGGAGCATCAGACAGAAGGTTTTCACAATCACACAGTCACATTGTGATAGCTATATTATTATACAATCATCTTCAGGAAACATGGCTACTGGAGCACAGCTGTACATTTTCAGGCAGTTCCTTCCAGCCTCTCCATTATACCTTAACTAAACAGGTGATATCTATTTAATGCGTAAGAATAACCTCCAGGATAACCTCTTGACTCTGGAATCTCTCAGCCATTGACACTTTATTTTGTCTCATGTCGCTCTTACCCCTTTTGGTCAAGAAGGTTTTCTCAATCCCTTGATGCTGAGTCCCAGCTCATTCTAGGATTTCTCCTATGTGGTCAGGAAGGTCCACACCCCTGGGAGTCATGTCCTACAGAGGGAGGGGGAGGGCAGTGAGTTTGCTTGTAGTGTTGACTGAGGGAGAGAGGCCACATCTGAGCAAAGAAGAGGTTCTCTTGGGGGTGACTCTTAGGCCTATCCTTTGTGGAGTTAAATTTCATACGAACAAACCCCAAGATTGGGTGCTTAGCCTATTGCTTTGGTTGTCTCCATTGCTTGTGAGAATATCAAGAATTCGCCACTTGGGTAAGTTGAATTTCCCCCCCTTCTCAATATTCCCCCAAGGGGACTTTGCAAATACTTTTTTATTCACTGTTTCAATTACGTTGGGATTTATCGGGGCATCACTGTGAACAAACCTACAAAATCTCATGCCCTACTCAAGGTTCCAAGTATTACCGTGTTCAATTAAGCTCCACATAAGTTATATTAGGAAATGCACTAGTCAAAGTATAAATTTTGTACCAAATAAACATTTTCTGCTTTAGTCTCACACATAAGTTAAAGTTTTAAAATATTAATTACTATCTATTTTCAACACCCTGCAGTATTGACATTCCTTTGTTCTTCCTCATGCAAAAACATTTTTAAATTTGTACATTTATCCACTATCATTATAAACTCTAGGGATTCCTAGATTATACCATCTCAGTCTTTATCTTCTATCTTTCCTTCTGACTTCATTTGTTTCTCCAGGTCTCCTCCCTCTATCATTCTCACATTCAGCTTCATTCAGTGTTCTAACATTCTATTACAGTTAGGTAGAATTGTGCTATCCATTTCTGAATTTTTACAATGTGTCCTGTTGCACAATCTGTATCCCTTCTGCTTCTATATCTACCGTATTTCTATCTCCTGATGGTCTGTTACCAACTGAAATTCTCCAAGTTCATTCACTAATAAAAAGTTTTATTGTTCATAGGTTTTTTTTTTTAAGTTTTATTGAGATAAATTCACAAGCCATCTAAAGTGTACAATTAATGCCTTCTGGTATACTCACAGAATTGTACATTCATCAACACAATCAGTTTTAGGACATTTTCACCCTGCATAGTGTCCACATGTTATACAGTCCCACATTTCATCCTCTGGCTTTCTTTCTAGTGTCATCCAGAATCCTAAACTTTCCCTTTCAACCACAGTCACACACACATATCACTGCTGTTAATTACACTCACAATAATGACCTTCCATCACCACCATCCATTTTCAAACAACCTTCTAAAATTTTCTGCCCAAATTAAGCATGAGCTCTCCATTCTCTGTCCTCATTCTATCTTCTTGTGATATATGGTCTACATGGTAACATTATGAGTGTGCTAGTTATATTTAGTTTATATTAGTGGCATCATACAATATTTGCCCTTTTATGTCTGACTAATTTCTCTCAATAAAATGTCTTGAAAATTCATCCACCTAGTTGTAGGCTTCATTTCTTTTTACAACTGCATAGTATTCTATTATATGTATATACCACATTTTGTTAATTCTTAGATTGATGTACAGCTGGGTTGTTTCCACCTTGGCAACTGTAAATAATGCTGCTATGAACCTTGTGGTGCACATGTCTGTTTGCATCCCTGCTTTCAGTTCTTTTGAGTATATACCGAGCAGCAAGATTTCCAGCTCATATGGTAGTTCTATATATAGCTTTCCAAGGAACCACCAAAATGTCTCCCGTAGAGTTTGTGCCATTTTACATTCCTATCAAAAAAGTGGATAAATATTCTTATTTCTCCACATTCTCTCCAAAAGTTGCAGTTTTCTGTTTTTATAATAATGGCTGTTCTAGTAGGTGTGAAATGACATCTTATTGTACTTTTAATTCCATTTCCCTAATAACTGGTGATGTTGAACATCTTTTCATGTGCTTTTTAGTCATTTGTATATCCTCTTTGGAAAAATGTCTATTCCTGTCTTTTACCCACTTCTAGTTGGGTTGTATGTCTTTTCATCGATTTGTCACATCTCTTTATATATCCTAGATATTAAACCCTTATTAGATATGTGGTTACCAATGTTTTCTCCCATTGAGTAGGTTGCCTTTCCACTTTCTTGACAAAGTCTTTGGAAGACAAAAGTATTCAGTTTTGAGGAGGTCCCATTTATCCATTCATATTGGTTTGTTAATGCTTTCAGAATGCAATATACCAGAAATGGAAAACTTTTAAAAGGGGAATTTAGTAAATTACAACTTTACAGTTCTAAGGCCATAAATATGCCCAAACTTAGGCATCCAGAGAAAGATATCTTGGCTTTAGGAAGGCTGATCTGGAAAGGCATGTGGCTGGCACCTGATGGTCCTTGTTCCTGTTTGTTGCTTCCAGCTGCTGATGTCAGTGGTTTCCTCTCTAAGCATCTGTGGGCCTTCATTTACTTCCTCCAGGACACAAGTCTGGGTTCTAGTTTGCTTAAGTCTCATGGGGAGTCACATGGCGATGTCTGCTGGGCTCTGCCTGTGTCTAGGCATCTGCTCTCTCTATTGACACTCCAAGCGTCTCCAAACATCTGTGTCTCTGTCAGCTCTGAAGCAACTGTTCTCTGCATCTGTGGTTTCTTCAAAATGTTTCCTCTTTTAGTTTATTCCAGTTAACTAATCAAGATTCACCTTGAATGGGCAGGGTCACATCTCTGTCTAACTAAAACGCCACAGCCATGGTTGTGTGTGCCACAGTTTTGTGGAAATGTTCTAATCAAAGGTCACAACCACAACTGGAAGACATTTTGGTGGTTCCTTGGAAAGCTATATATAGAACTGCCATATGACCTGGAAATCTTGCATCTCCATGGGTATAGTCTAATCAAAAGAGTTTCCACCCTACAATATTGAATCAGGATTAAAGGACATGGCTTTTCTGGGGTACACAATGCTTTCAAACTAGCGTACTATTTTTTCTTTTGTTGCTTGTTTTTTGGGTGTAAGGTGTCAGAAACCACCACCTACCAAAACATCTTGAAGATGCTTCCATATATTTTCATCTATAAGTTTTATGGTTCTGGCTTTTATATTTAAGTCTTTCATCCATTTTGAGTTTACTTTTGTATAAGGTGTGAGATAAGTATCCTCTTCCATTCTTTTGATTATAAATATCCAGTTCTCCTAGCACCATTTTTTGAAGAGACTGCCACAGTTGGGTAGTCATGGCAGCCTTATCAAGAAGCGATTATCCATAGATGTGCCGGTCTACTTCTGAACGCAATTTAGTTCCATTGATCAATATGTCCATCAGTATGCCATTACCATGTTGTCTTGACAGTTGTAAAATCATGATAGCTTTTTTAAAGTCACGAAGTGACAGTACACCAACAAATTTTTTTTTGACTCTTTGGTGTTCCTTGTCCTTCCAAATAAGTTTGTAATTGCCTTTTCCAATTCTGTAAATTAGTCTGTTGGAGTTTGAATGGGATTGTGGTGAAGATGTAAATAAATTTGGGTAGGAATGACATGTTAACAATATTTAGTCTCCGAATCTATGAACATGGCATTTTCTTCCTCTTAATTTAGTTTAGCCCTTCTCTGATTTCTTTTAGCAGTGATTTATGGTTTTCTGAGTACAGGTCCTTTATATCCTTGGTTAACTTTATTCCTAGATATTTGATTCTTTTGGTTGCTACCATAAATTGAAATGTTGTCTTTATTTCCTCCTAGATTTCTCATTATTATTGTATACAAACTAGTATTTTTTTGTGTTAATATTCTTTACCACCTGTGTTAGTTTGCAAGCTGCTAGAATGCCATATACTAGAACTGGAACGGCTTTTATAAAGGGGAATTTCATAAGTTACAAGTTTACAGTTCTAAGGAAGTGAAAGTGTCCAGATTAAGGTACCAACAAGAGGTTACCTTCATTCAAGAAAGGCCAGTGGGTCAGCAACATCTCTTTCAGCTGGGTAGTAATGTGGTTGGCTTATGCTGGTCACTTACTCTTGGACTCTGTTGCTTTCAGCCTCTGTTCCTGGGGAGGTTTCTCACTTTACTTCTCCGAGGTTGGCTTTCATCTCTTGGCTTCCCTTGGCTCCAGGTTCTGGTTTGTATAATGACATGCTGGGCTCCAAGTATCTCTAAACATCTGTGTCTCTCTTCTCCCCATATCTCCATGTGTGTCAGCTCTGAACTTTCTGTCAGGTCTGAGGCTTCTGTCGTTTTTCCTAGGCTCTGTAATTTCTGAGGTTTCTCCAAAATGTTTCCTCTTTTAAAGAGCCCAGTAAATTAATCAAGACCCACCTGAAATGGGTGGAGTCACATCTCCATCCAATCAAAAGTTACATCCACAATTGGGTGTGTCACATCTCTGTGTATGCAATCTACTAAAAAATTTCCAATCTACAGTATTGAATTAGGATTAAAAGAAATAGCTGCTGCCACAAGATTGGATCAGGATTAAAATATGGCTTTTCTGGCATACATAGTATTTTCAAATCAGCACACCACCACTTTGCCAAACTCATTTTATTAGGTCTAATATATACGTTGTAGGTTTTTCAGAACTTCCAAATATGGGGTCATATTATCTGTAAATATTAAAAGTTTTATTTCTTTTTTTCAGATTTGGATTCCTTTTATTTTTCTTGCCTAATTACTGTAGTTGGCACTTCTAGCACAATATTGAATAAAAATGGTGATCATGGGCATCCTTGTCTTGTTCCTGATCTCAATGGGAAAGCTTTCTTTCTTTAATCATTGAGCTCTATGTTAGCTGTGAGGTTTTTTTGTATATGGCCTTTATCATATTGAGAAAATTCCTTTTATTCTTTTATTTTGGAGTGTTTTTATCAAGAAAAAATGCTGGATTTTTTCACATGCCTTATCCATGTCAATTGATTATCATGTGTTTTTACCCCTTTGATTTATTAATGTACAATATTACATTAACTGATTTTCTTGTATGGAATCATACTTGCCTACCTTGATCATGGTGTCTAATTCTTTTAATTTTCTATTGGATTTTATTAGACTTTTTTTTTTTTTAAAGGATTTTGCATCTGTATTCATTAGATTGCTGTGATCTTCTTTTCTTGTAGGTTTTATCTGGCTTTGGTGTTTGGGTCATGGCTTCATAGAATGAGTTAGATAGGCTTCCCTTCTCTTCAATTAAGTTTTTTAAGATTTTGAACAGGATTGGTATTCTTTGAATGCTTGGTAGAGTTCACCTTTAAAGCTATCTTGTCTTGGGCTTTTCTTTATTGGTAGGTTTGGGTTTTTTGTTTGTTTTTTGTTTTTTTTTTGCATGAGTAGGCACCAGGAACTCAACTTGGGTCTCTGGCATGGCAGGCAAGAACTCTGCCTGCTGAGCCACCGTGGCCTGCCCCTATTGGTAGGTTTTTAATGAGCATTTCAATCTCTTTATTTGTGATTGGTTTGCTGAGGTCTTCTGCTTCTTCTTGAGTCAACATAGGTTGTTCATGTGTTTCTAGGAAATTGCTTATTTCACCTAAGTTGTCTAATTTGTTGATATATAGTTGTTCATGGTAATCTCTTGTGATCTTTTTTATTTCTGTGAGGTCAGTAATAATTTCCCCCTCATTTCTGATTTTATTTTCATCGACTCTCTTTTTGTATTTGTCAGCCTAGCTAAGAGAATAAACAAAAGCAAGCTTGATTTTTCTCAGGAACCAACTTTGGTTTTGTTTATTCTTTCTATTGTTTTAGTCACATTTTTGTTTATGCTCTAATCTTTGCTATTTCTTTCCTTCTGCTTTGGAATTTGTTTGATGTTTTCTAGTTCCTCAGATGTGCAGTATGGTCTTTGATTTTAGCTCTTCCCTTTAATTTAGGCAATTAGGGCAATAAATTTCCCTCTTAGCACTGCTATTGCTTTATTCCATAAGTTTTGGTATATTGTATCTCATTTTCATTCATCTATAGATAGTAATTGATTTCTCTAGCAAATTCTTCTGTGACCCACTTATTGTTTAACTTGTTTAACCTCTCTATATTTGTGAACTTTCCTGTTCTCTGACCGTTAATTGATTTCCAGCTTCATTCTTTTATGATCAATGGAAGTGCTTTATATACTTTCATTCTTTTTATATTTATTGAGTCTTATTTTGTTACCTAACATGTGGTGTCTCCTTGAATAATCTATAAAGACTTGAGAAGAATGTATATCCTGCTCTTTTTTGGTGCAGTGTTCTGTATATATCTGTTAATCCCTTCTGTGTTGCAAGTGTTTGCCTTATATATTTTGACACATCCAGGTTAGATACATAAATAATTATGATTGTTATTTATCTTTTTCCAGGCTTTTCTTTTAACCTATTTTTTTTCCTTGGGTCTAAAGAGAGTCTCTTGTAGACAATATATTGATGGATCATATTTTTTATTTATCCATTCTTCCAATCTGTGTCTTTTCATCAGGGATTTTAATCCATTAACAGTCAGTGTTATTAATTTGAAGGCAGTATCTATTCTACCATTTTATCCTTTGGAGTTTATATGTCATATCTTGCATTTACTCTCTTTTTATCATCTGAGTTACCCTACTGATGATCTCTACACTCTCCTCCAAGCATTTCTCTCCTGTGTTTTCCTTCAGTCTGCAGTATTTCCTCATGTATTTCTTGTAGGGCAGGTCTCTTGGTAATGAATTCTCTCAATTTCTGCTTATCTGTGAATATTTTAAACTCTCCCTTGTTTCTGAAGGACTGTTTTGCCAGGTAAAGAGTTCTTGACTGGCGGCTTTTCTCTTTCAGTATATTAAATATATCATACCACTACCTTCTCACCTCCATGGTTTCTGAAAAGAAATTGGCATTTAGTCCAATTGATTGCTTCTTGTGTGTGAAGGATCACTTTTCTGTTGTTAATTTCAGAATTCTCTCTATCTTTGGTAGTTGATAGTCGATTATATGTCTTGAAGTTGGTCTATTTGGATTTATGTTTGGAATACATCGCGCTTCTTGAAGATGTATATTTATGCCTTTCACAAGATCTGGGAATTTTTTGGCCATATTTCCTCATATATTCTTTCTGCCCCTTTTCCCTTCTCTCTTTCTGGGACACCCTTGACCCATGTGTTTGTCCACTTTGTTGTGTCCCTAAATCCCTGCTCAACTTTTCCATCCTTTTCCTTATGTCTCCTGATTTCGGATGTCCAGTGTTCTAACTCTCTGATCTTTTCTTTTGCTTGTTCACATCACTGCTGTATGTCTCTAGCATATTTTTAATCTCATCTATTTGTGACTGTCATCCCATAAGTTCCATTCTTTTTCTTTGCATCCTTTCAAATTCTCCTTTTTGCTCACTCAGTGTCTTTTTTCTTCAGCCACCTTTATCTGCCGAATTGATTAAGAGATTTGTATGAACATCTTTGATGTAGTTAATATAAATTCTGCATCTCCTCCAACTTTATAATTTGTTCCCTTTACTGGGCCATATATTCCTGTTTCTTAGTATGGCTTTTAATTTTCTGATGATATGTAAGTATCAGAATAATGAGATTATTCTGAAGGTTCGTTTCTTTCTTGTCTAGCATTCTGTTGTTGATTGGGCTTGTATTAAGGCTCTTCTTTGACACTTGGTTCATCACTCTTTACCAGATAGAATGGGGCCAGGGACCCATGCTTGGGGCACAAACCAGTTCCAAAGGGCCCTGGGGAGAGGGTCAGGAAAGATGCCAAAAAGCTTTTTTGTTTGTTTCCTTTTTCTTCAGCTTCCTAAGGCTGTGATTTTCTTTCCTTCTCAACAGGTGGCCCTCTTTGCTTTCCTGGCCTGTCCAGCAAATGGCACTCTTTGGTAACCTATTCCTGACAGTCCTAAGAAGGCAGGGTAATTTTATCCCTATGGCAGCTCCATCCCTGATGTGGGTCAAAACAATGGTATGTGGCAGTAGTCCGGGTCAGAATAAACCAGCAGGACCCAGAAGTCTAAATTTTCTGGTCAATAGCTGGATTTATACAGGCCCATGTCCCTGTCTGTTCTTGGGGAGGAGGACTTCTGTGACTCTACCACTCCACAAGCATCTGCTAGGTGGGGACCAGGGCGCCCCAAGCTGTTTGCCTTGAGCATTGGAGATGGTTGCCAACAGACGTAGCCACATGAGGTTCTCACTACAGTTTCCAGTCACTTTCTCCCACTCTTCACTGGATGGTGTGAAAAACTCCCCTGGTTTCCAGGCCCCAGAACAGTTGTTTTGGACAGTCTCTGCCTGTCCGCTAGCTATTTCTAGAAGAAGAGTGAACCCTGGAATTCTCTATTCTGCCATTTTCCTTGAAGTGCCTTTTTCACTTAAAATCAGGGCATCATTTTCTACAGGGACCTGTCCCTCCCTGGGCTTTCTTATAACCCCTCTGTCTTGGATTCTTTCTACCTCTCCAGCCACTTCTTGTCACACTCCTTCATTGACATCTCCTCCATTTACTCTTTAAATTGTGGAGTTCTCCAGAGTTCTATCTTCTTTACTTGTGGGAAACCAGGAACCTATTTGAGGTAAATAATAAATACTTTCAGCGATGTTCTAGGTGGTTCTGCTGACTGAACCTAACAGCTTAGCCCATCAAAAGTTTTTGTTAAGTGAGAAGGCATAATATGGTAAGCATCAGGTATCCATAACTCCTTAGTTCTGACACTTCCTTGGTTCTTATAAGAACCCATTGATTTTAATTTTCCACCTCTAGGATCTCAATCTGGGAAAGTCTAGAAATGTCTAAGAGATAACCTCCTTATGAGAAGAATATAGTAAGAGGTCACCCATGAAGCAAGAGATTCAACAGGTTCTTTGAAAATAGAATTAAAAGCCACAAGAAGAGGATATTTCCTAAGGGATCCGACTTATTTCACCTACTTTTTCAGTAGTGAAGATCCTTCCAGATGACTTCTAATTCAGCAGCCTACCTCGTACCTGATGGCCATAGGTAAAATAATAAAAGTACTGTGTAAACTACAATGTTCTACATATGTGTAAGGAAACTCTCTTCTGGGCCTTTCCAGAACTCAGAAATGTTTCACAAGTCATTCAGTTAGGTATCCACTTGAAGCTAAAGCACAGTATTTTCAGTTTAAAAGTACAAAAAAATTATCTTTTAATGGTGTTTTTTATTTTTGCTTCCCATGTTGATTTGAAAAGGTAGCTGGCCTATGTACGTCTTATGCATGAAGTTGGACCACAGGGACTAAAATATCCCATTGTAAAGATGACTTGTTAAATTTCAGAGTGAATCACCACGCTCCCTTCAGGTTTTTAATCTACTATTGAGCACCAATCCACTGCTCTCAGCATCACCAGATAGGAGCTTTAAATAGCAGCCTGATTCTGTTATGATCCGTGTCTTCCTTAGTGAGAAGGCAAAGCCAATCTATCTGGCTTTAAATCCTCTGATCTAATCAAGAGGATGCCAAAATGATAATCAGGAGGAGGAAGAACGTATGCCTAGCCACAATTAGCTGGATGCTGCCAAGGCTATCAGGCATGTCACAGTGAAATGGAAAAATCAGAGGAAGCTTCCAGTAATTTTCAGGGAAGGAAGCCTCTATACCAATGCCCAGTCCAGGGAAGGCATACAAAAATTTGAGATTTTAAAGGGGGGAATGAAAGTTGCAAAGGAGTATAAAAATGGATGCATGTAGGTTTTTTCCAAACATAAATACATAGTAAAAATTCTGAAGAAGTTAAACATTTGTAGAGAAATCATTAAATCTGTAAAAGCTACATGGTGGAGAGTGTCTGGGTGATGATGGGAGAGGAAACTAAGAGGTAATCCTACAACAGAAGGTCTGGCCCCAGGAGCATGTGGAGGAAACATCCCATTGCCATTCCAGCACAAAAAAGGTGGACGCAAGAGTAAGTGAAGAGGGGGCTTCTAGGTCAGGGTGATGGTGGCGCACTGGCAGCGTTCTCACCTGTCATGCGGGAGACTGGGGTTCCATTCCTGATGCCTGCCCATGTAAGAAAAAAAGTGGGGAGGGGGGCTCTACTCTTCTGTATTATAGAGAGGCTTCATGTGGCTAGAAACATAGGCTCTGGGAGAATGTTTCATGTCACAGGATGTGTCTGCAGTAGTATAGGGAAGCAGATCCACATTCAGAGAAAATACAGGTAGAATTCATGGACAAAGATTATAGGGAGGAATTCAAGAGAATCGGAGGCTGAAAAATAAAATATGAATTGTAGGCATTCAGATTCAAGTGATCTTGAGGAAGAAATGGTAAAGTTGCATTTGATTATAACCAAGTATCCAGTAACTTGACACTGCCTTGACCATTAAGAGATGTTAGCATCAATTTGGTGTTGGAAATTGCACAGAAGGATGGCGTATAGATACAGTACATTTCTGATTTCTTTCCTCTCATGCAATCTGAACATGACTGTATGATGAGGAGGAACGTATCAAGCAGCCTGACCACATTTCCTTAACTGATTGGTACAGGTCAGATGTCTGGGTCTCAGTGGTCACTTAACCTTGGCTGCACGTCATTCACCATGGGATGTTTTTAAAATGTAGATGCCCAGGCCTTCCTTGCTAATTGAAAAGCTCTCTGCTTCACAATACTTCATTTGCTCAGCTTTGATTGGGAAGTGGGCGACAGTTGTAGGTTCGGAATTTCTAGTTTAAAGTTGACCATCTGGTTGGTGGAGCATGTGTGGGATTGATGTGCAAGCTTGAGGCTGTGTTTGGTGATCATTTGCATAAGATTAACATATTCATCCTTTAAAGACAAAGGGGAAGACGTGGAGGTCTAAAGCTCATGGGTTAGGAAATCAGATTCTACCACTGACCTCTTTAAAACACTGAAACTAGGGTGGGCCACGGTGGCTCAGCAGGTAAGAATGCTTACCTGCCATGCCTGAGGACCCGGGTTCGATTCCTGGTGCCTGCCCACGTTAAAAGAAAAAAAAAAACCCACTGAAACTTACTCCCATAGTAGAAACAAGTCTTGATAGAAACCTAAATTGATCTTAAATACAGCATAGCAAACGTCATTTAACTCGTGTCCTCTTGTATAATGCAACCATGCCTCTGTGGAATGAAACATGGGCTTATTATATATTTTTTAATTTGCCTTTTTGTTTTTGGTATAGTTTGGCCAGTATTCACTGTATGTCTTTCTATTTTTATGCTTCTGTGCTGTCATGAAGGGGAAAAGCAGTCACCTAGCCAGGTGAAAAATGTTTCACTCGGTTTAAAAAAGCTCCCAGTAAGGGGATCTCCCTGAACCACAAGTAATTTGGATGTTGTAATGCCGATTTTGTTTACCCAGACATATTCCTGGTTCTTGATCTGTTCCAGACATTGAGACTGCAATTGAAACCCCCCCAGATAAAAGAATTTAAATCCAGTATTAACTCATATCCTCTCCATTTTATAAGTACCAATAGCATCCAAGAGGCCAGAAGAGGGTCATGCTTTCTAACTAGCCACAATTAAATGAGACTGGCTGGGCCATGTTAGGGCTCTCAGATGTCTTTGTAAAGTTTATTTCCAAATGTCAAACATGTTCAAAGAATTACCAGAAAGCAAAAGAACCCCAGGAAGACAACAAAATAATAAGATAATTAAGTTTTGACCCAACATTTTAAAATTCCATTTTTAGTTAAGGGAAGAAAAACCCATTTTTCTTAAGAAAATGGTTTATTAAAGGGCACAAGAATAATAGTGTTTTTAGAAAGTATTCTTTGAATTTTTTTTTTTCCTTTGCTGATTTCAACAGGATGAGGTCATTTATTGTTGAAATAGCCTATTTTATTAGAGATAAAGCTTAAGGGAGGAAGGTGCCTCCCAGGGATCACTCCTGCTGGTCTTTACCAAATCACAGCTCACTCCAGGTAAGTAACCATACAGATGTGTAAGGTGGCATAGGTTTACACTGAAAAGGAAACATACATAACAGTGGGTTACGTTTGTTGAGTGCCTACTGCATACATGTTAAACACTCTGCTACAAGTATGTGAACTATCTACTTATTACAACCACCCAGTGAGGGAAGTGCCGTGCTCATCCTCCAGTTGAGACTGAGGGAAGTTAATTCAGGTCACAGAAGTGGTTAAGGACTCTTAGGGACTCTAAATTATTAGATCAGAATTGGACAAATCTAAAAGAATGAGGTGAATTTGTATGTTCTGTATGAAAAGATGTCATAATTGTACTGTTCTGTGAGAAGAGAACATTTTTGTAAAACTGAAGAGTGTATTTTAAAACTGGCCTCCTTTCTATTGCTCTAGCACTTTGCTAAGCAAAGAAAACAAAGTACGGTCCAGACACCAACAATGCCAGCTTCCTCTGGTGGCTTGCTTGAAATAGCCCACCCCAGACCTCTGGAATCAGGATCTGCATTTTAATACACAGGTTGGGATCCCTACGAATCTTAAAGCTTGAGAACATCTGCTCTAACCTGCCAAGAATATGTCCTTCCCAGGGCCTAGAATAGTCTTCCCTTAGATTTACATGCCTCTCAATTCTTTCACCTCTCCTTAATGGTCACCTCCTCTGAGAGGCCTTCCCTGGCATCCATACAAAAGCAGTGTCCTGTTACCCTCTAACTGCTGTCCTTGTTTTTATTCATAGCAGTTATCACTACCAGAAACCATACTCTAGTCCTCCAATTATAGTGTGAGCGCCATCAAGTCTGGGACTTTGTACATCCAGCACCTAGGACAGTGGCTGGAATGGCAGTACTTGAAAAATATTTTGAACGATTATTTTATATGCTATGTATGTAAGGTACAGAGAGCTAATTGAACATTGGAGATCCCTGGTAAATGAAAGGAGAAACTGAGGAAAGGGACATGTTCCTTTTACTCTTCGGTTGTTTTTACAACTTTTCAAAGGTGTATGTATTGCCTTTATAATAACTTACTAAACATTTTTCAAATAATTTAACAAATGATCTAAAGATATACCACAACAGGAAAGCAGATTAGCTCCTTTCCCTATAAAAAGATTTTAGGCTTATTGCATCAGATTAGACGTTAGTAAATAAGAGAATATCTTCTTTAATGCCCAGAAATGCCTTAAGCTCAGAATTTTATTTTTGAAACTCAGACACTGTTACAACTACACTATGAGAAGTATTCATTGTCCCCACCACAAATGCCTACCTGCTTCCTGAAGTGGCGGCAGACCCTCATCCTCTGTTTAGAGTGACTAATAGAGTGAACAGATTCAAATTAGAGTCCACAAAAGAAAACGCTTTTTACTGATGAATCATTTATTTGGACAAGACAAACTTCTCCACATTCTTTCCTTTTATATGGAAAGTGGAACATTTCAAATATATTAATTTTTCTCTTTCAACAGAAGTCATTTCAATCTGGTCCCAGGAACTGCTTCTCATTTTAGGATTCACGTTTTAGTAACACATATGCACCCATTACAGCCAAAAGAGCATACTGTAAAGAAAACACAATAGAAAATTACTCTGAGGTCTAAAAATAAATTTGGTTTATAAATGTATATGGCGAAGTCTGTGCAATACTTGACTGAGGACAAAATAAAAAGATGTCCTCTTCCCCAAACCTTGTCCTCCAAATTAGCTGTTTAATGTCACATTATGGTAAAAACCTAAAAATATGCTGATGGGCTAAGATCAAACACCCCATAATTACAGCTAAAGCACTGCTTATTCCTGTGTAGGTTTCCTATTTTTTCAAGTGATTTAAAAAAGTATATAGATACCATTTCTGCTAAGTTGGAAGATAAGCATTACTGGGTTTATTTGTACTACCCTATTTGAAAATTTCTACCATAAAAAATATTTTAGCACATGGTATAAATATAAACAATGAGGGTGGGCCACGGTAGCTCAGCAGGCAGAGTTCTTGCTTGCCATGCCGGAGACCAGGGTTCCCAGTGCCTGCTCATGCAAAAAAAAAAAAAAAAATTGCTGAAAGTAGCTATTTTAAATAATTAAATGTTGATAACTTAAATGATTGATTATGGCTAGCTGTAAATACTTGGCAGAAATATTACCAAAACATTTTAAGAAGACCTCGTCTAAAGCTGTATTACTTAAAAGGAAATACATACACATAAATTCTTACCTTGAATTTTGGATAGTCATTCATTATTATGGTTACCATACCAACGTATGGTAAAAACCTAAATTGTGAGATGAAAAGCAAAAAATATAAAATTGTTAGTAATATGATAGCATTTGAAAACATTATAAATCAGCCTTAGAAAATAGTCCTTTGAAGACCACAGATTGGGGCTGACAGTGTTCTCCCCAGTCTCAGCAGGCTTTACTGGTAAAATGAATCAGAGCGTAAAAGCCAGGACAAATTTTTAAGCAGACACCTAATTTGAGCTAGCAACACTATTTGTCCTGGCTTCCTGAATTCACTATAACACAATTAACATAATTAGCTGAGTCATTTACAAATTTACTTCTTTTTTCTTTTTTTTTTAAGTAGCTTACATAAAAATGGCAGTTAATTTTTAAAGATGATTTAAAAAAAAAATCATTCTTGTCATTTCACAGTGCTTTTCAGACATAGCAAGCAAGTCTACTAGGCTATGAATGTAGCATGATTTTGATTCCAGAGAGAGACACTTCAGAGAAGCCAATGATTATGTTGAAAATATTAATATCAATACAAAATTTTACCCACACCTCAACTGTCTTTACTAATAGGAAACAAGATAACACACTTCCAGGACCCTCCAGTCTTATTTAAAACAGCAGCTTCTCTCCCACATATTTTCAAGCTGAAATGCAATACAGTAATAAATGATTAAAAGATGGGTAGTGGAGAATGGATCCAAGATGGCAGATTAGGGAGAGGCAGGGCTCATTTCTCTCATATAAAAAAACCACAGCATTGGCTCTGTAGAGATCCTGAGTAACTTCCCTGAGCCCCAGCTCCTGGCTCCCATCCCATAATCTCAGGGCAGATATTATCCAGTTCTCCAGTCTCTGGGAGGTAGGCAGTAAAGGTCCACTCTTCAAAGAATAGGTTGGATCATGGTCTAATACTGTGCCAGCTTCTGGCTGGAGAATTTGCACTGCTGGGACCAGTGATTTCAACCAACCCACCCATTTTGTTGTAGTGGTAAAGAGAATAGCCTGCCTTCTGAGGGAATGTTTTGTTGAAGAGGACGATAGTGCAGGACAAGCCAGGAAAGTGTACTTTGGTGAGCAAAATTAAAGGTTTTTAGGCATTTTTACCTGACCTTCTCTCTTGGGCCCTTTGCAGCAGGTACACACCCTCTTTATGAGTCCCTAGCCCAGCCCTGATGGGTAAGTCTGATGAACCACGTATCAAAGAGAATTAACCCAAATCCAGTCAACAGCCACAGCTTTGAAAATAGAATCCAATCTTCAGAGTAAACTCACAAAAATAATGTGATGCCTAGACAGCAGCTAATATAATAAACCATATTAAGAAACAGGAAGATATGGCCCAGTCAACGGAGCAAATAAAAAAATTGGAGGAGATACAAAATTCAGAACTAATCAAATCTCCTAAACAAATTCAGTGAGCTGGCTAAAGAGATAAAAGATATCAAGATGACTACTGGATGAGCATAAAAAAAGATTTGAAAGTATGCAAAGAAAAACACCAGATCTTTAGGAATGAAAGACACAGTAGCTGAAATTAAAAATACACTCGAGGCACACCCAGCAGATTTGAAGAGGCAAGAAGGCTCAGCAAGCTAAAGACAGTCTAAATTTGAACAGACAAGAGAACAGCTAGATAAAAGAATGGGAAAACTTGAGCAGGATTTCTCAGAACACAATGCACATGAACATTCACAGCATGGGTGTCCCCAGAAAGAGAAAAGAAGGGACTGAAAGGATATTTGATGAAATAATTGCCAAGAATGTCCCAACTCTTATAAAAGGCACTGATATCCAGGTACAAGAAGTGCAACAATTCCAGACCAAATAAATCTGTACAGACTCACTCTGATACATACACTAATAGGACTGTCAAATGCCGAAGAGAAGGGGAGAGAATTCTCTGAACAAGAGAAAAGTATTTCACCACATAATAAGGGAGTAAGGCTAAATATTGATTTCTAATCAGAAAGCATACAGGTAAGAAGGCAGTGGTATGATATATTTAAGATACTGAATGAGAAAAATTGCCAGCCAGGAATTCTTTATACAGCAAAGCTGTCCTTCAGAAATGAGGGAGAAAAAAAAATGAGGGAGAGTTCAAAATATTCACAGATAAACTCTCTCAACTTCTGTTTAACAAGAGACTGGCCATCTATGCGAACTACTAAATGGAGTCCTGCCAGATGGAAAGAGAAAAACAGAAGAGCCAAGCTTGGAGGAAAGTGTAGAATTAAAATCTAACAGTAAGGGGAAATGAAATAACAGAAAGGGGAACTGAACAAATGTTAACAGATTAAACTCTCCAATCAAAAGACACATATTGGCAGAGCATATAAAAAATATGATCCCTCTATAAAAGACTCACCGCAGACCCAAAGATACAAACAGGTTGAAAGTGAAAGACTGGGGAAAAAGATATCCCACACAACAGGAAAAAAACAAAACAAAAACTAGGTTAGGTATACTAACATCAGACTAAGTAAACCTTTATGCAAAAACGTTTTAAGTGACAAGAAGGATGCAATATATTAATAAAAGGGGCAACTCACCAAGAAGTAACAATCATCAATATCTATGTACCAAACAAGGGGGCCAAAGTATATGAGGCAAACACTGGCAAAACTGAAGGGAATAATAGACATCTTTACAATAACAGCAGATTTCAATATACCACTCTCTCCAACAGACAAAACATCTAGACACTGAGAATCAATAAGGAAACAGCTTGAATAATATGATAAATGAACTAGCCCTAACTGACCTGTACCAAACATTGCACTACAAAAGAGCAGACTATACATTCCTCTGAAGTGCTCATGGAACAGTCTCCAGGATAAACCACGTGCTGAGTCACAAAACAGGTCTCAATACATTGAAAAAGGCTGAAATTATACCTAGCACTTTTTCTGATCATAATGGAATGAAGCTGGAAATCAGTTACAGCCAGAGAACAGGAAAACTCACAAATACGAAGTTAAACAACATGCTCTTAATCAGTGGGTCAAAGAAGAAATTGCAAGAGAAATGAGTAAATAGCTTGAGATGAATGAAAAATAAGATAACATATGAAGAAACATGGAATGCGGTGAAGGAAGTGCTGACAGGAAAATGTATGCTCCTGAACACTTAATTAAATACCAAAGATCCAATGAATACCTGCAGAAATTAGAGAAACAATAACAAAGATTAAACCAGATATAAATGAAATTAAGGAAAAAAAAATAGAACCAATAAACCCAAAAGTTGGTTCATTTAAAAGATGAGTAAAACTGACAAACCCTTACTTAGACTGACAAAAGTAAAATGAGAGAGGATGCATATAAATAAATTAGAAACTGGGGTGGGGGGTGGTGGTCATTACCAAGGACCTAAGACAGAAAAAAGATCATGAGAGGATAATATGATCAAATATATGCCAACAAATTAGACAACTTGATCAAATGGAGAATTTCCCAGAAACACATGGACAACCTATACTGACACTAAAAAAAAATAAAGAGCTCAACAAACCAAATCACAAATAAGAGATTGAAATCAGTCATCAAAAATCTCATAAGCAGGGTAAAGGTATGTTATCTATGAGTTTTTTCTTTATTTCTTTTTCTGGAGTGATACAAATGTTCATACAAACATTCATATAGAATATATGAATACACAACTATATGATGATATTCTGAGCCATTGATTGTACACCATGTATGGAATGTTTGTATGTTGTTTTATAAAAATAAATTTAAAAAACAAAAACAAAACACAAAAACTCCCAAGAAAAGCCCGGGACCAGATGGTTTCATAGGTGATTTTACCAATCATTCTAAGAATGAATAGCAATCCTGCCCAAACATCTTCCAGAAAACTGAAAAGGAGGGAATACTACCTAACCCATTCTATGATGCCAACATCACCCTAATACAAAAATGAGATAAAGAAAGGAAAATTATAGACAGATCTCTCTAAAAAAATAGTAACAAAAATCCTCAACAAAATACTTGAAGATATAATCGAACAGCATATATTGGAATTATATACCCATGATCAAGTGGGTTTTATTCTAGCTATGTAGGGATGGGTAAAGAAAAGAAAATCAATTAATGTAATACATTACATTAACAAACAGAAGGGGTAAAACTACCTGATCATTTCAATTGATGCAGAAGTCATTTAACAAAATCCAGCTACTTTTCTTCATAAAAACACTTCAAAGATAGTAATAAAAGGAAATTCCCACAACTAACATTATATTCGATGGTGAAAGACTAAAAGCTTTCCTGCTGAGATGGGAACAAGACAAGGATGCCCATGAGCACCACTGTTATTCAGCATTGTAGAAGTTCTAACTCTAGAAATCAGACAAGAAAAAGAAAAAAAAAAGACATCTATACTGAAAAGGAAGAAGTAAAACTTCATCATTTTTAGATAATATGAACCTCTAAAATCTAAAAGAAAGCTACTAGGCCTAATAAAGGAGTTCAGCAAAGGGCAGGGTACAAATTTAACATGCAAAAATCAGTAGTGTTTCCATATACTAAGCAATCTGAGGAGGAAATTAAAAAATTCCATTTACAATAGCAACTTAAAAGAATAAAGGAACAGAGACTCCAACAATGGAACAGACCCATATTCAGAGAACTACAAAGCATTGCTAAAAAAAAATCAAAGAAAACTTAAATAATTGAAGACACATTCCATATGCATAGCATGGAAGACTAAATATTGTTAAGATGTCAGTTCTTCCAAAATTGATTTAAAGATTAAATGCAATACCAATCAAAATTCTAACAGCCTACTTTGCAGAAGTAGAAAAGCCAATTATCACATTTATCTAGCAGGGCAACGGGCCCTACATAGTCACAAACATTGCGAAAAAGAAAAGCAAAGTTGGACTACTTGGGTCCTGACTTTAAAGCATATACTAAGCTACAGTAATAAAAATAGCAATGTATTGGCATGAAGATAGACATAAGACCAATGGAATCAAATTGAGGGTTCCTGTGGTCAATAAATTTTTGACAAGGCTCCCAAATCCACCCAACTAGAAGAGAGGAGTCTCTTCAAAAAAGAAATGGTGTGGGGAGAACCGATAGCTTTATGAAAAATAGTAAAAGAGGACCCTTATCACAGCTTATACAAGTATTAACTCAAAATGGATTAAAGACCTAAATATAAAAGCCAGAACCATAAAACTATTAGAAGAAAACATAGGGAAGTATCTTCACCATCTCATGATAGGATATAAGGTTTCTTATCTATTTTTTCTTTCATTGCTTGTGCTTGAGATGTAAGAGCTAAGAAACCTTATCTCCTAACGACAAGGAATGAAAGAAAAAATAGATAAATGGGACTTCCTCAAAACTGGATACATTTTTGCTTCAGGGGACTTTGCCAAGAAGTTGAAAAAACAGCCTACTTCATGGGAGGAAATATTTGAAAACTATGTATCTGATATTTTTATCCTGCATATGTACAGAGATCCTACAACTCAGAGAGACAAGCAACCGAATTTAAAAAACAGGCAAAAGACACAGACATATTCTCCAAGAAGATGTACAAACTACTAAAGATCATATGTAAAGATATTCAGCATCATTAGCTATTAGGGCAATGCAAATTAAAACTACAAGATATCATTTCACACCTACTAGAATGGCCACTATTATAAAAACAAAACTGCAAGTGTTGGAGAAGATGTGGAGAAATAGGAACAGTTATTCAGAGCTTTTGGGAATACAGAATGGTGAAGCTGTGGAAGACATTTTGGCAATTCCTCAGGAAGCTAGATCTGCCATAAAATCCAACAGTCCTACTACTAATATAGACTTGAGAACTGAAAGCAGGGACGCAAACAGATTTTGCATGTAATATTCACAGCACTATTAATTCCAACTGCTCAAAAATGTAAACAATGCAGGTATCCATCAACCTAAGAATGAATAAACAAAATGTTATATACATATTATACAGTTGTAAGAAGAAATGAAGTCATTACACGTGACTACATGGATGGACCTTGAGGACATTATGTTGAATAAGATAAGCTAGACACAAAAGGACAAACATTATATGTTCTCACTAATATGAACTAAATATAACTAGCAAACTCATGCTGTTAATATCTAGAACACTGGTCACAGAAGATAGAATGGGGAGTTGACGCTTAATTTGTGAATATGTAAGAAGGTAGTTGGAAATGGATGGCTGTGAGGGGAGCACATTCAAGTACACGTCAGTAACAGCGATGAACTATGGTGCGATTGTGGTTGAAAGGCAAAGTTAAGGTTTGTGCGTGTCACTAGAAGGAAAGTGAAAGGATGAAATATGGGACGGTATAACATAGCAAACCCTCTTCAGGGTGAAATGTTTTAGAATTGATTGTGGTGATGAATGCATAACTTTAAATATACAGAAGATACTGATTGCACAGTTTAGATGGATTGTATGATATATTAATTTATCTCAATAAAACTGTTTAAAAAAACAATCGTAGGAAATGGTAACCAATGTTCACGGCCTTCCACAGGTGGCAGGATTTAGGTAAGACAAAAGGACATTTTAAATAAGGGTAAAACACAGAAGGGCTCACCAAGAGAGGAGTAGAATCTCCTTTGGCATTTTAATACAAGAGACATTAGAAACAGAACCTACTGCTGGGACAATTATACAAAGATGAATATTAACAGATTTATCACATTCCTGTTTTCAACAGTGAAAAACATGAAAAAAAAAATCCAAATGTCCACCAAAAGGGGACTGGTTTAAAAGGTTACCATGTTCAATGGAACTGCGAGAGGCATTTACAAAGATAGAGGTACAGATTTTACACAGAAAGCTGTTTCCTAGTTCCTGTTGGGTGAAAAAAATCAAATGTATCCATATAAAATCATATATTTTACATACATACAAACACATATCTATGCAGGCACAAGAGAGTACCTAGAAACATGTAGTGTTAATAGTAATTATCTCTGGAAGAATTTCTAATTATTACTTAAAATCCACAAATAATCTCTGGGTGATGATTTATTTCTACTATAGAATTAAACCCAAGATATAGATAAAATATTTAGAGTCAACTTTAGATTTTCAGTTACTCGGGAAGTTCTTAGTTTTAGTTGGCACCATGTAGACTAAATAAAACAACTTAGAACTCTGACATAAATATTTGTAACAAATGAATCTATTATCATATAAATTTATTCCATAAATTTAGTTTATTTCTAAATATTTTTCTTGTTTGGGAACCTTCTATATAACTTAAAAGTTAATCCTCACCCTCTTGCTCTTCCCACCACGTCCTTCTTTTCAAGCCAGTTCTGGCCTTCTTTGTATAAGCCTCTATCATCAACTTCATTATTATCTCCTTTAGTTAGAAATTTGATGTCTCCGTTATCTCTGAAAAGCAAAATAATGTACTCTCAAAAATTATTTTCAATACAGCATCATTAAAAAATACTCATTTACCCATAACATTAACCATCCATGAACAGTCAAAGATAATTTGTTACTCCTTTGGTCTAAGGTGATGGTTTAGTGATAACCATTCAACTGAAGCACAAATCTAACATCAATTTTGTACGCTTAAATTTCTAAAATACTAAAGAGCATCAGTAAGGCAGTGATCTTGCTTCCTGCACAGCACATGATAAAGAAGTACTTCTTACCTCATGCTATCTTGGAATGAAAAAGAAGCCAGTACCTAACTTACTTTTCAAACTGAAGACAAAAGCCTTAATAGCATTCATCAATGAACAGAATCATGTGACTCAACCACTGTGTAGTTCTTTGAAGTCCAAATTATTATACACAGAAATGTTGCTGACAGTTAGCTAGTTCCAGTTTCATTTTATTCATTTCCCCTTAAATCAGAATAGTCAGAAGCTGGTATGTTAGGCTGGTTTACAAAATGACGTGTACTGCACTTGAGTTCTCATTCTTCCTTAGTCCTCAAGGGCTAACGCTGTACTATGGATTACATTCCTCTTCACTCTAGACACGAACTAGTGTGTGGTCCTGGATCACACAGATGTGAGCAAAAGGGAATTCTTAGCTCTCCTTGAACTTAACTTTTCCTGATCTAAGGCAGAATGTGCTGATACATTAGTTCTTTTATCACTGAGCAGACTGATAAAAAAATTAAGTTTGTGACGAAACAGGAATTGCATAAAATCAGTGTTAGAGACACATGAGATTAATTTTAAACATTATCAACTGTTGCTCAGTCAGCCTTAACACTAGAAATACTACAGAGAAGTTTTTTCAATAAGACAAATGAAAAAATGCACTATCATAATAAGATAAACTATCAAAAGCCTACAAAGATTTGAAACCATAAAATAGAAGCAAGCTGATTTGTAGTCATGGTTATAAAGGAAATCAAGGGATAAAAATCCTTGGAGTATCTCAGTTTGTTCAAGTAACAATCATTTCTTCAGCCATGAGCAATATTTCATCTTTAGTAATTCTTTTTAAATCAAGGATAAGTACAGTCACATCATGACTGTGCATGTTTCCTCAAAAGCATGTTCACAAGTAGACATCAAGTGTCCATTAGGTACAATATCAGTGTATAACACAAACTGGAAGAAGATCCTTCTGATGTTCAGAATGAAATGAAGTGAGTACTTTAACGATCAAATTCTCAGAGGAACCTAACCTGGAAAAAGTAAATGGAATGGGAATCTAATACTGGAAATACAGAAATATTCATACCACACACACACAGTGATAAATGCTCTGTTAATTTGAAAACACATATACCTAAATTTAATTTCATAACTTATGTAGGTAAAAATGCTGCACTATACTGCATATAGGTGAATAAGTACATAAAATGACATTTTCAACAAATCATGAAAGTATTTTCACGGAAACTTAATATATTTGAGCTAGAAGTAATATTTCTGATTCCAAGAAAAATCTTATCAGTGGTACATAAGGGTTAAGCCTGTCTTTTGGGGGTGGGGTGGGGATTAATACAGGATTGCAATGACTAAATCATGGGATAAATTAGGAAAAGGAATTTTTATCTCCCCTCCCCTCCACCCAGGGCTAATAATACTGCCAAGAATGCCACTATATCTAAAGTGACATAGATAAACTGCACTTTAGAAAATAATTTGCACATCAAAATAATCCTCAATTACAGTGGGGTATGATTTTTCTTTAAGTCTCTTTCAAATAATACTATTACATTCCACCTTACATTTGTGCAGCAATTTATACTTTTAAAGTATAAGTATAGATAAAGTATATATCAGTTCATTTGATTCTCATATTAAACCTTGAGTTACTGTGCAGAAAGTATTATCACTCCTGTTTTACACCTTGAATTAGTGGATGGCCCAAAATCACCCAATTAGTAAATGGGAAAATGCGGAGCATAATCCCACGGTTTCTCTACTTTCTAAATAACAAAAATTTTGTCTATCAAAAATTTTCAAAACAAAACTAAAAAGAAGTAAAAAGCCTCTTTACTTTTCATGAACTTTGATTACTCTGTGAACTATGGGAATGTCTCGTCCTTCAACTTTAAAAACAACTATTTCACCAGCTCTAATGGGATCTTCCAGGAAATTCGTTAAGAACAGAAGGTCTCCCCGATGGAAAGCTGGCTCCATACTGCCACTAGAAAGAGACACAAAATAAACATCAGGACCACCTGCATTCAAAAGATGAACATTTCAATTCATAAAAATACAGTAAGAATATACCAGCCAGAGGCTATACATGAATCATTAGTTAAGTACATCATATAAGCTATAAAATAAGCCAGAGTAGTGTCCTTCTGGCCACTCAAGGTGATACATGAGGATGGGAATGATTTAAATAGAAAACAGCACTAGCTCACCCCTCTACAGTTTGTATTAGCTAGAAAAAGTACCAAGAATAATGTGGACTCTCTGAAGTAAAAGCTGTCAATTTTTAGGGGGAAAAAAAATCACACGTCTATTAAGTACATTACCATTTTCATTCAGAAGTGTGGGTTCTCTTTAAAATTTATTTAAAATATTGTTTTAAAAAATCTTCCGCCAATACTGTCTATATTTTAGAACTTCACCTACTCTTTGAGACCAAGGGCAGAAACATTTATTTTGTCCAGAATCTAAATTTTCTTTAGCATGTAATCTACCTCAACCTGTCTGGTAGATCATTTGAACAAATGAAGCACAGGAAGCCCAGAAATAAGAATGAAGGCCTTTAATCTTATATAGCTATATCCTAGCCTATATTAAGCAGATAATCAAAAAAGTATTGGCAAAGTCCCTTGAGAAATGGGAGGAAAAATACGGAACTATTAAACTTTACCATGGGGATAATCTCTGATACTGTGTCAAACATTAGGTTACCCCCAGATCAATAGGCCAAACCCTTGATCGTGAGGCTTCCTCTTCTGAAGCCCATCCCCAGGAGACTCCCAGAACATGGTGTGAGTGCCAGTGAATTAGAGGTCCCCTTCAGCTCTATGTGGAAGCTATGCTATTTGAATTTATGAAATGTATATTTAGGATGCTCCTTGGCCAGGCACACAAGGGTAGCCTGCCTGAGTCTAGACCATGGCAGCATCACTATGACATGGCAGTGGGGCCCAGTGGAGAAAAAAAGGTGCTGGCCTTGATTCCTACAGTGGTTTAGTTGTGACTGAGGAAGTGACTGCTCCAGCTCACCACTCTACCTGTAAGAGAGAGTTCTCCTATTTTCATGAACAGTAAGATTCAATGATCTGTAATAGAGGATGGTGATGACAGTACAACTCTGAGAATGTTAATTAACACCGAGTTGTATAACTGAAAGTGGTAAAAGTGGGAAACTTTATGTTGCATATATGTTACCAAAATAAAAATAATTTTAAAAAGGTTCAAATATGCAAAATACATTAGACAGAGAGCATCTAGAAGTACCTAATATCTCCCAAATATGGAAATGTAATTTCAAATTGACATTTTTTTCCCTTGGATGACTTTATAATTGCATGAAATCACCTAAGGTAATTACCTTTTATTAAACAAACACGCTGTACTTTTACATTTTAACAGTCCTGAGAAAAAGTAGCTATCTCCAACAATATTGCTAAAGAAGCTTGAAAAAATTATAGCCACCACACTAGCCATGGAGTATACATATATTCCTTGCATATTTTGTACAAGGAAAACCAAGTAATATTTTCAAATTAGTTATGTTTAAATAACAATTTGTGCACAAATGGTGCATTATTAGCAAATTATTATATAATAAACTGTTCTTTTAAATGGATTAAAATGTTATTTAAAAAAATTGGAGTGAACATAGTGCCCAATTCCTGGAGCACCAATGTCAACATGATTAATGCTCCAAAATGTCTACTAAAAAAGGTAAGATACTTTATGGCAAGTCAGAAAGAAATGAAAAAATTCACAAAACATATCAATAGAATCTTTTACCAGTTAAAATTCTGATTCTTGGTTGTCACAGAGGGTTTTCACTCAAGGCAATACTGCCCCTCATCTCTGCAGCAGTGGCTGAGGCCATCGGAGGCCTGCCCTGGAGACTCACCTCAGCACCACCACGATTGGGCTCTCGCTGCCTGTCAGGACGATCAAGCCTTTCCATATCATGAGGGCAGAAGACACAATCATGGCAAAGTTTAAAACCTGGTAATAGAGCTAGAACAGAAAGGCCAATGAAACATGAAAACCAATGGCAGAATGTGTACAAATCCTAAATTGGAAATATGCCTATTTTTAAGAATGGTGTTTTTAAGACATTAAACTAATTCACACAAAGTACAAAATAAGGGAGTATTTAAGTTTTTGCCTAAATACTGTCTATCCTTAAGTGGGAGAAAAAACCTCAGTAAGGGTCTACTCACCACTCAAAAACTACTTACCACCTTTAACTCGAAAGGGTTCCATAACTCATGTTCTATCACTAGACCCTTGCACTGCAGGCTACAGTCACTGACTACAGTTCAGTAGCAGGCACAGGTCTAACCCTAAGTCTGCCACACAAGGTGGGATTCACCTAAAATACCTGTTAACCCCATGGTCAAGGATGGCCTCAAATGGAAGCTGCGGGGTATTAGAGTACTTAGCAATGAGGCTTAATCTTAAAATTACATTTTATGAGTGAAAATAAACTTACATATATGGAATGTTCCATAAATGTAAAAAGATGAATAACAAATATTTGATTGGGAACACAAGCAGAAGGGTCACTCAAATCAACATATAATCACCGCTGCTATGTTAGCTGTGACAAAGAGGTGAGCCGACTTTGCTCCACCTCAAGCCCTAAGTCAAGTCCCACATGGCTTGTCTTCACTGCCTCCCTGTACCTCACATGCTGAAGCACCAGGTCCTTCACGGCTGAAAGCTACTTGCTATACCTACTAAACCCTGGTGACTAAGGGACAAAGCATCACTTGGCCATATCACAAGCACCCAGTCAGTCTGGAGCTGAATCGTTAGGCCCAGAGGCCCACCATTCTACAAGAGGCTATAGGGACTGAAGCCCCTATACTGAGTACCAGTGAAAATGTATACCCAGAGGGGACTTCTGGGAAAATGGTGGAGGGAGGGAGTTGCAGAACTCTCTCCTCTTCCAAAAGCAGCAACTAGACAGACTGAAACTGTCCAAATAACTTTGTGGAGCTCCAGAGACCAGGGGAGTTCTGTACAGCATCCAGGGAAGTGCAAGACAAAAAGAGTGAGAATTGTATGAAGATATGGAATTCCAGCTGTTGTTCCTGGCATCCCGTATCCCCACCCTCAAGTCAAGGAGCTCTGAGTGGTTTGATCCCTGCCTGGTGGGCTGCAGCAGTCTGGGAAAACCCCAGGAACCCTCAGTCCTAAGTACTGAGGAGGACATGGCCCACTACTGATCCAGCTGTTGGCCAGCGAATTTAAACTGCCAGATCTTGCTATTCAAGCCTGTCCCACTCAGGTGCTATCATGTCACTGTTTCAATGGCACCAGATGCTGAACTGGCAAAAGGCTAAAAAACAGACTGCCTTCCTAGGGCTGATGGAAATAGTTTGCCAAACAGTGCCAGTTGCTGGGAAGACCACGAAAGCACATCTTTGGGAAGGTAAAAAGGCTTTTCAGATTCTTTGCTAATCCTCACCCCAGGGCCCTCTGGACCGCGTACCTGGCCATGTTTTTGGATGGGAAATAATTATGAACCAAGTGTCTAAAAAGAGACAACAGGGCAGGCCACGGTGGCTCAGCAGGCAGAGCTCTCACCTGCCATGCCAGAGACCTGGGTTCATTTCCCGGTACCTGCCCATGCAAAAGACAAAAAAAAAGAGAACACAAACCCATCAACAACAAAATCATGGACTAGAATGAGAGACTGACCTGCAGGATGTCATCAGATAATCAGAGGCCCAGGTATCAGCAAAAAGTTACAAGCCATACTAAGAAAAAGGAAGATAGGACCAAGTCAAAGAAATCAATTAAAAAGTCAGAGTAAATATAGAATCTGGAATAACTAATCAAAGAGGTTCAAACAAATCTAAGTCAATTCAAGGAGATGAAGGAAAATAAAGCTAAAAAGATGAAAGATATCAATAAGAAACTGGGTGAGCATAATGAACAATTTGAAGGCATGCAAAGAAAAATAAAAGAACGTATGGGAATGAGAAGCACAACAGAAGAGTTAAAAAAAAAAATACAGTAAATTCCAAGATAGGGCATCCAACACCACACAGACAAAAGAACAGATAAGGAAATAAATGGAAAAATGTAAGCAAGGTCTCAGGAAACTGAACGACAGCAATAAACAAAGAAATACATACATCATGGGTGCCCAGTAGGAGAAGAGAGAGGGAAAAGGGCAGAAAGAATATTTTAGGAAACAATGGATGCAACTGTCCCTTCTCTTATGAAAGAAGTCAGTATATAGGTCCAAGAAGTGCAAAATATTCCAAACGTTAAATCCAAATAGGCCAATTCCAAGACACTAATCAGACTGCCAAATGACAAAGAATTCTGGAAGCCACAAGAAAAAAGTGACTCATCATGTACAAAGGAAGTACAATAAAACTAAATGTGGATTTCTCATTAGAAACCATAGAGGTGAGAAGGTAGTTGTATAATGTGTTTATTTACTGACAGAGAAAAATTGCCATCCAAGAACTCTTTATCCAGCAAAACTGCCCTTCAAAAGTGCGTGTGGGGAGCCAGCAAGGGTGGCTTAGTGGCAGACTTCTTAAGTCTGCTGAGCTGGAGACCTGAGTTCAATTCCCAGAGCCTGCCCATGACAGGAAAAAAAAAAAATTGAAAAGCCTTTTCAATTTGAAGAAGTTAGGATGGTCAGTGCCCAAATATCCCTGAAGAACGAGAGAATGATCAAATGAGTGGGAGGAACTGTAACAGAGAAGTTAGGGTTTAACAAATGTTTACCAATACTAAATCATTACATAGATATTTCTTTTTAGTTTCTAGTGTATTAGAACAGTCAGAAGGAAATTCCTGAGACTGTGGAGATGTAACCCATACTATAACAAATGCTCTATAACAACTTGTTAATCTGAACTTTGAAATTAATCATTTTTTTCTATATGTGTTATATTCCACAATAATGTTTAAAGGAAAAATGAGGGTGCATTTAAAATATTCACAGATAAACCAAAACTGAGAGAATTCATAACAAGACATGTTCTACAATCAATATTAAAGGGACTCCTGAAAGGAAAAGATGGGACAGTCAAGTGTGGAGGAGAGTGTAGTAATGAAGACTATATGTAAAGGAAACTAAAAGGATAAAATGTGAGAAAAGAATAAGATATGACAAATAAAAGCCATAGGATAAAATGGTTGAAGTAAATATTGAATTTACAGTAATAATATTGAATTTTGACAGATAAATATTCCATCAAAGGACATATTGACAGAATGGACAAAAAAATATGACCCATCTACATGCTATCTAGAAGAGAACCATTTTTGACCCAAGTATACAAATAGGTTGAACGTGAAAGGCTCTAAAAAGATATTCTATGCAAACAGCAACCAAAAAAGAGCTGGGGTAGCTATATTAATATCCAACAAAAGAGTTTAACTGCAAAAATTTTAGAAGAGACAAAGGACATTATATATTAATAAAACGGGCAGTTCTCCAAGAATAACAATCCTTAATATTTAGCCAAGGAATCCTAAAATCCATGAGACAAATACTTCCAAAACTGAAAGGAGTAATAGATGTCTCTACAGTAATAGTTGAAGACTTCAATACACCACTCTCATCAAGATAGAACATCTAGACAGAGGATCAATAAGGAAACAGAGAACTTGAATAATATGATAATTAAACAGACCCAACTGACACATACAGAATACTGTATGTGTTCATCATCATTCTCCAGGACAGACCAAATGTTGGGTCACAAAACAGGTCTTAATAAATTAAAAAAATTTGAAAGGATACAAAGTACTTTCTCTAATCATAATATAATAAATCTGGAAAGCAATAACAACAGAACTGAAAATTCACAAATACAAGGAGGTAAAACTACATGCTCTTAATCAGCAGGTTAAAGAAGAAATTGCAAAATACCAGTAAATACCTTGAGACAAATGACAATGAGTACACAACATATCAAAACTTATGGAATGTAGCAAAGGCAGTGCTGAGAGGGAAATTTATACCCCCAAAACACCTATATTAAAAGCAAAGAAAGACCTAAAATCAAAGACCTCAACTGCACACCTATGGAAACTTGGAAAAGAACATCAAACTAATCCCAAAGCAAGCAGAAGGAAAGAAATAAAGATTAGATCATATATAAATAAAATTGAGAACAAAAAGCGAACAACAGACAATAAAGGCAGAAGTTGGTTCTTTGAGGAAATCAATAAAATTGACAAACCCTTAGAGTCTGATGAAGAAAAAAAGAGAGAGGATACAAAGAAATACAATCATAAATGAGAGGCTCATCATTACTACAAGTCCTATAGAAATAAAGATTATAAGAGGATACAAAGAACTATATACCAACAAACAGACAATTTAGATGAAATGGACAATTTCTCAGAAACACACAAACCACTTATACTCGTTTAAGAAGTAGAAGACCTCAAGATTGAATCAGTCTTCAAAAATTTCCCCAAAAGGAAAAGTCCAGGACAAGGTGGCTTCACAGGTGAATTCTACCAATCATTCCAAGAATAAATACCAATCCTGCTCAAACTCTTGCAGGAACTTGAAAAGGAGAGAGCACTACCTAACTCATTCTATGAAGCCAATATCACTCTAATACCAAAGCCTGATCAAGATACCATAAGAAATAAAATCTACAGACTAATCTCTCTAATAAATATAGATGTAAAACCCCTCAAGGAAATACTTGGGAATCGAATCCAACAGCACATTAAAAGAATCATACACCATAATCAAGTGAGTTTTATTCCAGATATGCAAAGGTGACAACATAAAAAAATCAGTTAATATACCACATTAATAAATCAAAGTAGAAAAAATGCATGATCATTGTAATCAACAGAGAAAAGGCATTTGACAAAATCCCACATTCTTTATTGATTAAAAACACTTCAAAAGGTAGGAATCAGAGGAAACAACCTTAATAAGACAAAGAGTATATATGAAAAACTTATAGTTAATATCATATTCAATAGTAAGAGACTGAACTTTTCCCTGTAAGACTGGGAACAAGAGAAGGATGCCCAGTGCCACCACTGTTATTCAATACTGTGCTAGAAGTTCTACCCAGAGCAATCAGGAAAGAAAAAGAAAGAAAAGGCATCCACATTGGAAGGGAAGAAATAAAACTTTCAGTATTTGTAGACAACATGATCCTACATTTTCAAAGTCCAAAAAAAAATCTACTACAAAGCTACTAAAGGTAATAAATGAGTTCAACAAAGTGGCAGATCAACATGCAAAAGTGAGAAGACCAACATGCAAAAATCAATAGTGTTTCTACACAGTAGTAATGAGCCATTTGAGGAAGAAATTTTTAAAATTCCATTCAAAATAGCAAAAAAACAATCAAGTATCTAAGAAAGAATACACTTAGCTAAGGATGTAAAAGGTCTATATTCAGAACATTGTAAAACACTGTTAAAAGCAATCAAAGACAACCCAAATAAAAGGAAGAATATTCCATGTTGACAGACTGGAAGGCTACATGTCATTAAGATGTCAGTTCTACCCAAAATGTTTAGAGTCGATGCAATCCCAATCAAAATTCCAACATCCCACTTTGCAGAAATGGAAAAGCCAATTACCAAATTAACTGGAATAGTAAGGAGCCACAAAAACAAAAAACATCTTGAAATTGAAGACTAGGGTTGGAGGACTGATACTTCCTGACTTTAACGTATATTACAAAGCTACAGTGGTCAAAACAACATGATACCAACATAAAGACATACTGATCAATGAAATTGATTAAGAGTTCAGAAATGGACCATTGCATCTATGGTCAACTGGTTTTAGACAAGGCTGCCAAGTCCGCTCAACTGAGACATAATGATCTGTTCAAAAAATGTGCAGCAAGCACTCAGGATATCTGTATCCAAAAAAATGAAAGAAGACACCCATCTCACACCTTATACAAGAATTCACTCCTAATGGATCAAAGACCTAAATACAAGAGTCAAAACCATAAAACTTACAGTGTAAAATGTCAAAAAAGCATCTTTATGATCTTGTTGTAAGTGGTGATTTTTTTTACCTTACACCCAAAGCATAAACAACAAGAGGGAAAAATAGATAAATGATACTTCCTCAAAACTCAATACTTTTGTGCTTCCGGGAACTTTGTCAAAAAGTTTAAAAGGTAGCCTATTAACATGAAACCAGAAGGAAAGCTAGAGGATAAAGGCTGAGATGATATAACTTAGGAATGCCTAGAGTAGAAAATGATGGTGATTAAACGTACAAATAGAAAATATTATTATTATTATTATTATTATTGGCATGGGCAGGCACTGGGAATCAAACCCCGGTCTCCAGCGTGGCAGGCAAGAACTCTACCTGCTAAGCCACCGTGGCCCGCCCAAAAACCATTTTTAAATGAGGGAGAACAAATGAATGTAAACATTGCAAGGTGCTGAAAAAGGATGGCATACAAGAAAAAGTACAATCAATGCAAGCTAAGGTATATAGTCAACAGTAACACGGTTAATATGCTTCCACTGAATGTGAAAAAGGCACTTTGCCAAAACTAACTGTCAACAGGTAGGTGTCCGGGGCAGCGGTATGGATCCTTTGTGGAAGGAAAGCAAATGTCTTCATATAGACTATGGTGGTGAAGGCATATCTATATACTTAGTTTGGATTATATGATGTGTGAATTAACAGAGAGAAACAAGTGCTAGAGAAAATGCAGAGAAAGAGATGTAGCTATTCATTGTCGGTAGGGAAACGGAGATGGAAAACTGGAGGTAATGTGATGTTCCAAGGAGGCTGGGGTGGAGGTTGCCATATGATCCCAAAACCCTGTTGCTCAGTATATACTTGGAGGAACTGAGTGTGGGGACATGAATGGACATTATCACACTGGTGTTTGTGGCAGTAATGTCTGTGATTCACAATGGATGGAGGTGGCCTAAAGGTACAATTATTGAGGAATGGAAGGGAGAACTATGGTATATATATATATACAATGAACTACTGAGTGGCTACAAGAAGGAATGAAGTTATAAGGCTTGCAACTAGGTGAATGAACCTTAAAGACTATATGTTGAAAGAAATGCCAGAAACAGAAAGACAAATATGATTAAGCCTCACTCATACGGACAAACTATAATATAAAAACTTGGTGAACTAAAGTCGAGAGCATGGATTATCAGGTTGCAGCCTACTGTAAAGGGTTCTAGATTGTAAGCTCTTACAGTAGTCACATATATTCAGGAGTTGTAACTGTTCTTTCTAAATACTGAGATATTAAGCTATTTGTGTATAGCACGGTCATTTGCAGAAACTGTGGGTATTATGTGACACCTGAGACTCAGAGTTAGAGCCGTGAAGCCATTAAAGTCAGTAGTACCCCATACAAGGGCTGTTGAAAAAGGTATCAGACTTCAACTAGAGATATGAAGGAAGTGATCTGGATAGATCTAAGGTAGAGCAGAATACTGGGTAAAGGATGCTATCATCCACAACTTAAAACTTCAACATCTGTGAGAGACCAAAGTGAAAGATATTTGGTGGAAAATTTATATTTTGGTTAGTGCATTACCTTATTTAACTTGTATGTTCAGTTTAGTTAACACCCTAAGTACATGGAATCTTGAGAGAGTGTGAAATTTGTTGGTTCGTCCAGATTAGTGTAATGCCCCAATATATACCAGAGTGATTTGGACAGTGAATAAAGAAGTATTGCAAAGTCCCCTTGGGGGCTGGAGAGAAAGAAGGAAATATTCAGTTTCCCCACTTGGGGAATTCCTGATATTCTCACATGCAATGGGGACAATGAAATCAAAAGGCTGAGCCCTCGATCTTGGGGTTTGCCCCTATGATACTTATTCCTGTAACAGAAGAAGCTAAGCCTTATAATTATGTCTAAGAGTCACCCCAAGAGAACCTCTGTGATTGCTCAGATGTGGCCTCTCTCTCTAATCCAGTTCAGCAGTTAAACTCACTTCCCTTTACCCCATGTGGTGCATGACTCCCAGAGGTGTAAATCTCCCTGGAAAAATGGGAAAGAATTCTTGGGAAGAGCCGAATCATGGCATCATGGGATTGAGAAAGCCTTGTTGACCAAAAGGGGTAAGAGAGAAATGAGACAGTTTCAGTGGCTGTGAATTTCAATGAGTCAAGAGGTTATCCTGGAAGTTATTCTTATGCATTATATAGATATCCCTTTTTAGTTTGTGGTGTATTGGAGTGGCTGAAGGGAAGTACCTGAAACTGTTGTGCTGTATTCCAGTAGCCTTGATTCTTGAAGACGATTGCATAAAGATATAACTTGTATAAAAATATAACTTTTACTGTGTTACTGTGTGATTGTGAAAATCTTGTGTCTGATGCTTTTATTCAGGGTATGGACAGATGAGTAAAAAAATATGGATAGAAAATAAATAATAAGGGGTAAAATAAATTGGGTAGGTGGAAATACTAGTGGTCAATGGAAGGAAAGGGTAAAAGATAGGGGATATATGAGTTTTTTTCTTTTTTCTTTTTCTGGAGTGATGCAGATGTTCTAAAAAATGGTAATGAATACAATGGTGATGATATTGTGAGCCATTGATTGTACACCATTATCGGAACATATGTGTGGAGATATGTCAACAAAAATATTTTTTTTAAAAAGGCAGCCTGTTCAATGGGAGAAAATATTTGGAAACCACATATTACACATGAGTATAATATCCAGAATATAAAAAGACAATCCTACTTAAAAATGGGCAAAAGATATGAATAGACACTTTTCCAAAGAAGAAATACAAATGGATACAAATCACATAAAAAGATGTTCAACTTCACTAGATACTAGGTAAATGCAAATCAAGGCCACAATGAGATATCATTTCACACCTACTAGAATGGCCATTTTTAAACAGAAAACTACAAGTGCTGGAGAGAATGTAGAGAAATAATAACACTTATTCACTGCTGGTGGGAATGTAAAATGGTACAGCCACTCCAGAAGACCGGCAGTTCCTCAGGAAGCTAAGTTTAGAACTACCATATATGATCCAGCATTCCTGCTACTAGATAGATATGTACTCAGAAGAACTGAAAGCAAGGACCCAAAGAGACATTTGCACACTGATGCTCAGAGTAGCATTATTCATGATTATCAAAAGATGAAAACAAGGTGTCCATCAACTGATGAGTGAATAAATAAACGGCAGTATATACACATGATGGAATATTATGCAATTTTTTATGCAAATGACAACTTGGATGAGCCTGGAGGATATTGAATGAAATAAACCAAACACAAAAGGACAAATATGTTATGATCTCAATTATACAAACTAAATATATAATGAGCAAACTCATGCAGTTAATATCTAGAACATAGGTTACCAGAAGATAGAATGAAGACAAAATGGGGAT
>PVIY010006485.1:38623-87445 GCA_004026745.1 Myrmecophaga tridactyla | reverse complement strand
AAAAAGGCTTCACTCACCTACCTGATGTCTCCCTGCTCCTCTACATAGTGTCTTTCTCCCTGGCTAGCTTGACATTCCTCACAGCACGGGAATTTCACACAGTCAGCCCTCTCACATGGAGGCTGGCTTCCAAAAGGGAGAAACAAGAGCTTCCAAGTCCTCTGAAGATCTGGATTCAAAAGGCCTAAAACATCACTATCACTGCAGTTTATTGATCAAAGCAAGTCACAAAGCCAGTTGTGATCCAAATAAATGGGAAATAGACCCCACGTCAGGACATGAGGAGCGGCACGCGTATGCAGGGAGGTGGGTACTGGAGACTGGTAGTATTTGGAGACTACCACTAAGGTTCCCAAATCTGTCAGCAGATTAAAATAATCTGGGAATCCTTTATAATTACCAAAACCCAGGCCATGCCCCAGAACAATTCAATCACAATTTCTGCGGGTAGGACACAGATGACGTTCATTTATCTTAAAAACAGTTCTCAGGTGTGTCCAATGTTCAGCGGCACCTGGGAATCCCTGATCTACTACAACTTGTGAGGAAATGGTTTTAGAAAACCTGAATGCTCTAACTAGCAGTTCTCCATTACCTGTGGTTACATGTGATTTCACAGTATGCTCAGTGGCTTGTTTTGAAATACATCATGGTTTTAAATTTTAAGTCAAACACCAATCATCTCAAAACACAATAAAGCTGCCTTGGTAAATGGGCTTAGTAAGCTTTATAGGTTGACCATCCCTCTGATTTCCCTGGGACTGAGGGGTTTCCTGGAAAGCAGGAAATTTAGTGCTAAAACTGGGCCGGTTGGTCACCCTAGCATTGCTTCATCTCCCTCTGCCTGACTGGTGGTGCTCTGGTGAGTTTTATTTTGGAAATTCCATTTCATTTCACCACGTGAGTCTGCTCAAAGGTAATGACCTAACCTTGTGCTGCTGGAAGCATGGTCCATAGTCGTGCAGCATCAGCAATATCTGGGAGCTTGTTAGAAGTGAAATTCTTGGGTCTCACACCAGACCTCCTGGATCCCAGTCTTCAGGGACAGAAGTTAGGAATCTGTGTTTTGAAAAGTATGAATTTGAGAAGCACTGGTCTAACCTGCCTGCTTTGATATCATCTGTCTTGACCATCTCACATAAGGCAAAATGTGAAACAGAGGTATTAAAAACACAGCAGGAAGATTCAATCAATGCTAATTGGCCAGAGATGCCTTGACAAATAGCAGTCAGCAGCTTTGGACACATAGATGATAAACATCATCTTTGACTTATTTTTTTTTTGCCAGTCATTTATTGAAGGAGCTGTATAAAATTTTTTCCATCCACAATAGAGGCTGGATTCTGGAGTAAGAGTTGTGCTGAGCATAGCTGTCTGCAGTGAGCAAGGCCTGTCTCTTCCAGAATACATCAACGCTGTCAATGCAAGGTAGGTAGGAAAATGTTCTCCAATCTGTGAGTGCTTAAGTCTGCAGAGGGCAAAGATTCCAATAACATAGCTAAACTTGACCACTACATTCATAGGATAAATCCAGAATCAGAGGCAAGGCCCAATCCTACAAGGTGGGTGAACAAAGCAGACCCCTGAGCAGGGACAATGGGCAAAGGGGCTGGAAGGACAGATGATGGCAGTGTTCTGCATGAGACGGTTTAAAGGCCTCTGCTCAAGAGAGTAGCAGTCTCTACCTATCAACTGGGAGTAGCAATCTCTGCCCTATCTCATAAAATTGTCCTAAACAAGCAAATGAAATATTTCAAAATGAATGTGATTTGTAAATTACAACTATACGTGCCAATCTAAGGGAACAACACTCTTACCATGCTCACACCATTCTTCCTAGCACTGGGAGTGGGGGAAGGAGTGTGCACCAGAAGTGAGCCCATGCACGTCTACACTGTAATTGTTTAGCTGCCTCTCTAACTAGATAGTGGTTTCCCTGAAAGCAGGGACTGTGAGTTATTCAACACTGCACCTACATTTACACAGTAAGACATTCGATCAATGTTTATGGAATGTTGAGTGAACAGTATCCCCCCTGTTATTCAGACATGCACTTGAGAGTATTTCCCTCTGTCTGAAGTTTCTATCCTTTCCTACCTCCCACTTTAAACCACAACTCATAAATTGGGTTAATCTTAATATGTGGTTTATCATATACTCTCATCATTAGTCCATGCATACCTACCATATTTATTTACTTGTTAATTTTAATAATGTGATTATTACATTATTATTATATACCTGACCCTACAGTTAAAGTGCATGGGACCTTGACATTAATTTACCTCTAACTAAACATATGGTCCCTCTGATTCTCCCCATCTAAAATAACCATCATCACAACTCTTGTTTTCATCATTCTTTTGCTTTCCTTTTTATATTATTGCATCCTTACATATTCCTAACTAGTTATTTTATTATTCTAGTAGTTTTTAATGTTACAAAAGATGATCATGCTACACACAATCTTTCGGGACACAATTTTTCTTTTAATATTATGTTGCTCCGATCCAATCATATTATTATATGTCACTTAGTTTGTTCATCTTTCATTGTTGTATGATATTCCTCTTTGGGCCTATACTGCACTATCCATCCACCCCTTTTGTGATGGGTATAAGTTATGTTTAAGTTGTTGTTATTATTGTGAACTAGACTGCTATGTATATCGATGTATATGTCTCCTGTTGAACACTTGCAAGTTTCTCATGAGCATATACCTAGGTGTGAGTTGAACCGCTGGATCACAGGTAAACGAATGTTCAAATTAGGATATAATGCCAAAAAATTTTCCAAAGTGGTTGTATCAATTTTTACTCCCACTTCTAATGCAGGAAAGTACTCTCAAACTTTTAAGTATTTGACCAATCAAGTAGGCATAAAATGATAGCTCAGTGTGGGTGGTCTTGATTTACATTTCCACAATCATCAAAGAAATATCATTTCATGTTTTTTTTGTCTATTTGTATTCCCTCTCTTCAAGTCTTCAAGGCCTCAACTTGAATGTTATAATGTTCTCTTTTATGTCATCCACCACCGTCTGAAATTATCTAGTTTGTTATTGAAGTTCTCTGTCTTCTGCACCAAAAATCCAAGCTCCAGGGATCTTGGTTGCCATGAATTTTGCTCCATCGGAAAGGCCCAGCACAGAGTGTATGGATGAATAAGTGAATGACAGAGATATTAACGTTAATTAAGAGCTGGGACCTACAGTAAGACCCTCTGAGTTTCAATCTCAGACCCCTCTCCACACACACACTTACTAGCTGTGTGATAATGGGCACATTAATTAAATTACCTATTCCCGTGTTGTCCCATCTGTAAAAAATAGATAATAGTACTTGCTTCGTGGGGTTGCTATGAGGCTTAAATGTTAATAATTTTAAAGTTCTTATAATACTGCAAATATAGCAAATGTTGAATAAATATCAGTTATTCTTATTGATGTGTAATTTTTGTTATTACTACTTGATGGTCTGAGAGCTCAAAGGCACCAAATCAGCTTGGACCCAATGAGTGTCCTCCTCTCCCTCAAGACCTAGAACCTGATGGTCAGGTTTTGCAGATTGTCATTCCAGCAATCCAGAGGAACATAGAGGCACTTGGAAGAAAGTAGTTAGTACAGCCTATTTTTAAGAAAATGGCCTGATACCCCAGGCCTGAAGAAGGTGAAGAGTAGTACAAAGTAGATACTCAACAATACCTGATGAATAAATGACTCATAAATCATCAATCCATATACCCTATAACTTGGGCATTATATTACACACAAAATCACAACATTCTCCAGGCTCTCTCCCTTTATTTTGGCTCATTTATGCAAAGAGGGTAGAGGGAAGTTAGAAAGGGGGGTGGCAAAGAAATAAAGGTAGATTGGATAAGGAAATAGGGACACAGAGAAAGAACGCCAAGAGAGAACGGATGGAAGATGGAAGAAATGGAGGTGGAGATGAGAAACTTCAGATCTTATGCCAGTCGTCTCTAGCCTAGAATGTTGAAATGCTGAAAATGAGAGCATAAAGGCTGTCCCCCACCCCTCACCCCAATGCCACCTCCCGCAGAAACTTTTTTTTAAGGTAGGAGTGGGGACAGGGAAAGGGTAAAGCAGGAAAAAAAAGGAGTGGCAAAGGGACCAGGGGCCTGGGGAGGGGGAGGGGGAGGGGAGGCGTTCATGCCCAAGGCAAACTTCACTTCACCACTGTGCCTGGGGAATCTCTGGTCACCACGGCATCTGTGGCCCCCAATCCATGTCACCTTAGTCATGATCCTACCTGGTTCGGCAACGAGAAGTCCCGTCCCATGTGGAGCCTTGCTTGACTCAAAGTGATAAATGCGGCCTTGGTTAAATGCGCCAGGGGGGCAAAGCCCAAGTGAGATTCCACTGAGAATTCCAGCAGCTTCACTGGGAGAAACTATTTCCACTTGAAGAAGGACCGTGAGCCCTGGGTGGGGACCAGCTGCCTCTCCGCGTGTCAAATGCGGTGACAGCGCGCAGCCCGGGAGAGCGCCGCGCCCCTCCCTCCTTCGCCGCTCTGGGTCTGCGAGCACCGGCGTGGAGCGGGGCCTCCCGGGAGCTCCGGCGCTGGGCAGCCCCCGAGCGCGTGCACTGAGCTGGCTGCGCGGAGGGGGCGAGCTGGGTCCACGCTATCCGCTCGCGTCTGTTCTGCAACCGTCTTTGGGGAAATCCCCCTCCTCTGTGCATGTGTCCGCTTCAATACCGATCGTGATCAAACAAAACTAAAACGGATCACGGGATGCTCAGCCAGGGCTGGGGACTCCCTCCTTCTCCTTTACTGGCGGGAACTAGCTCGGTCAGCGGGTGGCCGTGAAAGCTCAGGGTATTGCCGACCTTGAGGCTCTGAGGGGGTGTGCATGCGCCAAAAATACACACACACACACACACACACACACACAATCGTTTCCATGTGATACTTCCCTCCGGAGGAAAGTAACTGTCCTTAAACAGCACAAAAGGGGAGGGGACCCCGTGCTTCAAGATGAAAGCCAAAATTATTCCCTAGACCAAAGTGGGGGATGAGTTTATTCTTAAGGTTCTGACTTAAACCACTCAAGGGGTGGGGGGGCACATGATACGTAGTCCCCCAACATGTGTGATTTTAAGGCAGAATTTGTGTTAACCGGAGCTTCAGAGGAAAGAGAGGAGAAAGAAAGAAAATTATAGATTAGGGGTGTTTTTGTTGTTGTTGTTGTTTTCCACTACAAGATTGGAACGTGTCATCATTTAAATTCTTGGCTTGATCTTCCCCTCGTCCTCTCTCGCTCCTGCTGCCGCATCAAGCTACCCGGCGGCAGAGGGGTTAACTGCGCCCGCCAGCGGCGCTGGCTTCCCCGGCCGCGAGCGCCGGCTGCAGCGCGGAGGAGAGCCGGGAATCTCCCGCCCGCTCCCCCTTCGGAGGGCTCTTCCCTCCCCGCTCTATTTATAGCTCCGCTTCCAGCTGCTGCTGGGAACTCACCATCCGCGCTGAGCATTTTGAGCTCACAAAGCCTTCCAGAGACACGGGATTTTCATAAATTCTGTGAATGGCAGAAATGCCTCTAGCTTTCTGGATTTTTGATTGCTCCTGTTCACTTTGTCTTTCATAGCTTCCATTTCGAAATTGTAGGGGACTAATAAAATCTGGAAGCCAAGAGTATTTGTGAGAAAAGAGATGAATAGAGGCGGGTAGTTTGTCGTCAAGCTGGGAACCCTTTGTTATCACATGTCTAAAATAAATAAATAAATAAATAAATAAATAAATAAATAAATAAATAAATAAATAAATCCTCCGTGGATTTGCTGTTTTAGGCCTATTTTATATTTTCTGCAATAGTGAACCTGCCTAGGGTTTTACCTGTCGGTCAAATCGGCAAAAAAGAATTCAGAGCAATGAAAAATCGCTTTCTCTGCCACCTGCATGCCGCATCCCTGAGTCCCAACGCTGGCTCGCTGCCTAACATGCACAATGGTTGTGGGCTGTGGGCCAAATCCCTACACCAAAACCCCAATGACAGCAGGATAATTACTGTGCCGAATATGGGTACCCGGTACCAGTATGGGTATCCTGGTAACTGGGGAGAAAGCAAAATCGGCTACCGCAAGTCTTCCCTTCAGCATAAAAGCAAGCACATTATTCACAGCATTCCAGTCTAGAAGATCCTAGCCTGAGACTTCAGCCTCCACCTCCCTTCCTTAGTTTATTCTCTCCCGAAGCGATTTATTGGGTTCCCGTGAGGCGCAGAGCCCCTGTAGGAGCCCTCTCAGGCTGCAAAGACTAACACCGAACAGCATCTGCCTCCACAGAACCTACCTAAGAGGACACTGCCTAATAGGTGTGGAAGGAAGCTTAAAAACTACCAAAAGGACACTCCTGTAAGTCTACCCACTCTGCCTCTTTCCTTGTCCTCCACCTTCAGGGCCTGTAACAATATGGTGAGGGGTTATTATTTGTTTAAATGCAGTAAATGAGAATGATCCTAAGATGGGGGTTCTAATTGATGTAACTTTCCAGTTATCTATGGGTTAAGTAAAAATTCCTTTTGATGTAGGTCCTTGTCATTGAAATGCCTTCCCTTTCCTGCTGGGATAGAGAGAGGATGAACCAAACATACTGTTTCTTGGATGAGTCAGAATCCAGCGGTGCATCAGCGAGATGCTGGAGAAAGGCTCTGCAGCTCCATGTCCTGAATTCATCCTATTTATATAATCTTGTTCAATTTACTGTACCTATTTATGCCTTCACTCCTTATCTGTGATATGTTAATAATAATGATAGTAGATAACTTAATGGAGTTCTTATAAGGTTAAAGATGATGATCTATATAACTTGCTTAGACCAGTGCTTCAATAAACATTAAATATGATTATTGTGCAATTATGAGCTAGAGTTGATTTGACTGAATTTGTACAGGTGAGGGGCATTTAAACAAAATTTCTTTTATTTATGTAAATCTATTTTATAAGTTGGTTTTCATTTCATTGTACTGAAGCAGATTCCCCAAGATATTCCAAATAAAAGGGAGACCCCCTGGTCACTGACCCTGTATTTTCTTCTTCCAGGGAAAGAAGACATCCATCTCCTGAAAAGACTTTTTAAAAACTCCTGCTGCTAATCTAAATAAAACACACCCTGATACCAAGAGTAAAAAACACCCACTTATAGTGGCTCACTGCTGTCCTGATGATAACACGTTGATATATGAAAAGGAGTTATCATTTTTTTATGATAAAAAATGCTATATGATGATCTCCAAGGTACTCTTAGAGGGAAGTATTTCTATTTACCTGAAAACTCAAAGCTCATTACAAGTTTGTACAGTGTCTTATTCTGCCACACCCCCCCGCAAAAAAAATGAGGTTCTAGAAGGTAACTGCATCCTGTTAGAAGTGGCACTCTCGCAGAGAGGACTGAATATCTACTCCAATATTTATTTTCCTCTTCTACTTTAGAGGGGAACTCCTGATTTTAGTCTTGTAGCCATATGCCACCATGTGACTAAGTTCTGACCAATGAATTCACAAGCAAGTGTCATGTGAAGCTTCCAAGAAACCTCAGAAGCGTCACAGGTTTATACTGTGGTAATCTAGTTAAGCTGGAACGATGTCTCACAGAATTCCCCTCTCTGTGTGCTTCTGGGCAAGGATTGGCCACAGAGGAATTTACACAAAGACTGGAAAATAGGGAAGTGGCAGTCAAGAATATCCTAGGAAAGCTTATGCACATTGTCACGAATCTCCTCTCTTACCTTGTCAACATGAGATAGCAATCAGGTCCACAGCAACTCTCGCTGGGCCTCTTTCTTCATCCTCCTTCAGTTTCTCTTATGGGCCCAGATGCATATTTAACTCCTTGACAAAGATCACCTCGTTCTCCAAAAGGCCACCAGCATCACTGAAGTTGGACGCTTGGATGTGGTTAAAGGTTAATAAAGGTCCCACTTTGTCTTTGTGGGTTCCAACGTGTCCTTTTTTTCTCCCACATCATTTCTCTATCAATTAGAGCTCCACCAAAAAACAGAACTAGTAAGATATATATATATATATATGATTTATTGCAAATAATTGGCTTATGTGATGGTGGGGGCAGACTAGGCAAGTCCAAACTCTACAGGCCAGGCTATACGGAAGGATAGGCTGGAAATCTCAGGCATGAATTGAACCTGCAATACACAGGCAGAATTTATTATTCTTCCAAGAAGCCTCAGTTCTTTACTTATGACCTTTCAACTGATTGAATTGGCCCATTCAAATTAACTAGGATAATCTTCCTTAGTTAAAGTAAACAGATGACAGATTTTAATCATATCTACAAAATACCTTCACAGAAACACCTAAGTTAATGTTCAATTGACTAATTGGGAACTGGACCTAGCAAAGTCCACACCTTAAACTATCCACTACAATGTCCATTTTTCTTTCCAACTGTCCTTCCTGCTGTTCAAGCCCCATATCATACACAGATGCAACAGAGAAACATAAACAGTTTGAAAGGTCAAGCCCTAAAGTAAATCCCTTATTTCTATTCTGTTTCCCTGATAGCACCCTGATGGATCCTCTGGCACAAAGCCTTTGCTCTTTCTCTCCTTCTGCCATACTGCTGTCTAGAATACAGATGTGATAGCCAGAGTAGGCAGCTTGGACACAAAGACAAGGGTCATAATCCAGGGATGCTGAAGAGGTGAGATGCAAGCACCTGTGTCCTGAGAACTGCAGAGCCCCACCCACCACCACCCCTGCCCTGCCTATCTCTACATTTCTCTTACATAAGAGAGAAAATTTTGATCTTCCTTAAGCCACTGCTATGTTGATGTTTACTGTTGCTTATTACACCAAGGCCATTTCTAACTGATGCAAGTACTCTACATAGAAATATATTATAAATAAATTTAGATTGAAGGATCATGAGTGAAAACATCATGCATCAGGATGAGAAAGGAAGTTACAGAACTATTTTATTTCCTTTCACTTAATTTTTAGGGGATATCTATGACAGATACTCACGCATTTGCCAAAGGCAGCCACTAGCTCAGTAGCCTTAAACGAAGAATCTTTAATTTGGGGCCCTCGATTTTTATATCCATAAATTGAGAAGTAGGACCTGGTGGTTTCCTGTATACTTATAGTTCTGAAGTAATGTGACATAAACTGTTGATGTAGGGAGTTCCAGAGAGGAGCTTACCAGGATAGGAATGAATTATTAGAAAATGGAAATGGACTAATAAAAAATTTTGCCAGTCAAATTGGAAATTACCTTTCCAGAAAACCCATTTAAATTGTTTTATATGAATTATTCACACCTTCTCCATGCCGTTCTTGTAATGTGACATATCAATTGTTCGAGAATAGGCATTTTTACCTCTTTTAATTATTGATTATCCCAAATATCTGGAATAGTATCCAGCTATGGAGACTCTCAGTAAATATTTGTTGAATGGATGAATGGATGAATGAATGAATGATGTAGGTGGCACAGGCATGTTTGGTATGTGGGAAACCCCAGATTTATTGATAAACCAGGAGTTCAAATTAGAGAGTCAAGGCCTGCCTGCACCCAGCTCAGTAAGTTCCACTCATTAAACATTCTTTTACTTTTAACTCAAAAAGGACTGATTCATGAAGTATAATTTCCTAATCTGAATTGAAACCTATAAAGATGTTAAAGAAAATGTCAAGAAAACTCTCTTTGATGGGAGTTTCTTACTCACCGACTAAGTTTCCTATGTAACCCACTTAGCACAGGGTCTGGCACTGAAGGAATTGGACTGTTTGGAAGATGGCTATACAATTATAAAGAAGAATGAGCATATCCAATATTGTACCCTACCTCCAGGTCCATACTGAACCTAAAGATTAGTAATAGTAGTAACGTATACTTATTTAAAGTTTACTGCATGCCAGTTGTGCTAATTATTTAACATGTATTAAGTGATTTAATCCTCATAATTACCCAATGTGATGATTACTATAATTATACCCACTTTTGATGTTAGTAAACTGAGATGGGGAAGTTGCTCAAGCTCCCATGTTTAGTAAGTGGTAGAGCCAAGACTGGAACTCAGATAATCTGACTCCAGAACCCATGGCCCTATTTTACAATGATATATGTGATATATGGGGAGACCAATTATGGCACCCCAGCATCTTAGACTCATCCTAAAGATGCCACTGGCAGCAGCTCAGTCAACTGGAAACCTTGAGGACTAGAATAGGAAAAGAAGTTTCCTTCTGTTCTTTATGACACTCTACCATTGAGATAAAAGCCCTTGAAGGCACAGCCATGTGAATAATTGGGGTATGAACTGACTTTTGACTTGCTCCACCATCCAGCATTACCACAGCCGTTGCTTCCACTGAGTGGACAGGCAGTCAGAGAAACTTCTCTGGGGTCTAAAAATGAACAGTGAAATAACCACTTTGCAAGGTCGATTTCTTTTCTCACTGTGCACTCCCTTCCAAATAATCACATTCACTCCATGGTTTTAATAATCATTTCTGTATTGGCAACTCTCAAATTGATGCCACTTCATGATCCCCACAAATTTCCTGCCCATTGAAAACACACACTGGCACTAAGAGTTTTATCTCCTTCACTCCTTTCCCCACTGTAATTAGTTTGGTCCAAGTCATAATCAACTTTCTCTTAGACAATTGCAATAACTTTCTCACAAGTTTCTCGGCTCCCACTCTTGCCCCTGTAATAATCCATTCTCCACGTAGAAGCCAAATTGTATCTCGTTCCTTCCTTTTTACTAAGAAAAAAGAGAATCCTTCACATAGCCTACAAGCTCTAAATGGTATGGCCTTCTTCCAACTCTCCAGTTCACCTCACATCAATTTCTCTCTTTTCTTTTAGCTCCTTGCAAAAGCCATGCTATTTTTGTTTTTGCCTCTGAGCATTTCTCCACAAATTTTCCCTCTGTTAGAAATGGTTTCCTCTTACTTTTTGCACACCTTGGCCTTGAAAAAAATCTTTCCAATTTTAGCTTAAAGCTCTTCCCTATTTCCTCTAGATTATAATAGGGCTAACAACCATAGACTTTATGGCTCCATACCATTCATCTACTTAATACAGCTGGTCTGCTACAAAACATATTCCTGTAATATATACACGCTCATATGTGATTGGTAAGTAGGGAATAAAAGTGAGTATACCTCTGAAATCAAATTGATTATGTGAATTTTTTTCCTCCAGCATATTATGTTTTACACAAGTTATAGACACTGAAACAAAATAGACTTAGCATAGCAAGATATGGCAAGCCACAAAAGAACATGAATCTGTGCTGGATACCCATTCAACCACATTCTTCTTGTGTTGAGTTTAGCAAAGTGCTCTCTCTAGGAAGGTTTATTGCATGGTTCTCCCAAAAATTTGTACATTTTGCTCTTGCCTCCATAGTTCAACATCTTCAACCCATTCTTATACCAACTTCCACCATTTTCATGTTGTTAATTTTTAAGATAAAATTCCATATTTATTATAGTATTTCTTATGCCTTTTTAACTGTGCTAGAATTTGTATTAGGCTTCTTATTGCTCTTATTGGAGTTCTGAGTCGTATGGGTTTTGAGTGGTTGAGAAGTGATGGATTTTAATATCTAACTATGTGCTCTTAGAGTAGACAATATTAAAGTATACTAATATCAAATCCTCTTGTACTTCTGAGTACAAAAAAGATCATACATCTCTGCCACCTTGCCAATGTGAAGTTCTCCAACTTTTTCTCACCCTATAGCCACGTGTGAGATCTCCATCAGCCTGAATTCCTGAGCAAAGCCCTACTGCTGACCTATTTTGAACATGTAATCTGAGTAACATATAAATACTCCTTTCTTTAAGCCTTAGCACCAGGTTCCATTGCTTCCAGCTTCTGATTCCAGTGGCTTCTTCTCTAAGCATCTGTGGGGCCTCACTTAGCTGCTGTAGGGAAAAACTCTGGGATTCATCCCTTAGCTTAGCATCTCCTGGAGATGGAAATTTCTTCTCTTCAGGTTCTGGCTATTTCTGTGTATCCTTGCTTAGCACTCAGGGTTTTTCTGTCTTGTTGTCCAAATATCTGTGTCTGTGTAATCTCTGAACTATTTTCTTCTCTGTAAGCTCTCTTAAAGATTCCAATAAACTAAATAAGACCCACCTTGAATAAGTACAGTGACATTTCCACCTAATCAAAAGGTCACATCTCCATGGAAATGATCTAATCAAGAGGTTCCACCCTACAATATTGGATCAGGATTAAAAACCCATGGCTGCCCCCACAAGATCGGATTACATTAAAAGAACATAGCTCTTCTGGGGTACATGCCATTTCAAACCAGCACGTGTAGCATTAGTTAGAAATAACTCTTGTTATTTTAAGTCAATAAAGCTTGTTTGTTTATTGTTTTGCTTATTGTTATTAATCCATCATAACTTAGTTTATCTTGACTAATACAGCCCTGTTATTAGTAAGTGATTTTGTAGAATGAGAGATTACTTAGAAACTCTAATGCAAAACTATAGAAGACACACCTGGACTAAATGCAATTATTAATACTTGCTCATTACCTGTTTTCTTTGCTAGACTACAAACTTCTTGAGGATAGGAATTTTCTATCTTATTTACTGCTATGTCATTCTGGGACCTAATATTGTATCTGATGTAAGGTAGGTTTCTAGAATTTATTTTAAAAGTGAATAAGGGACTTCTGGCAAGATGGCAGAATAAGAGAGACTTAGCTCACCCTGGCTCCAAACAATGAGAGATATGATAGAAAAATTACTGGGACAGTGATTCTAGGGTATGAGTGATTATAGAAGGTCCACCTTACACAAGGAGGCCCTTGGAGAAAAACCAGAGCAACTGGGATGGAGAGAACAAATTGAATATGCTTGGTCATGACTGGACCTGCCCCTGCAGCTGGCTTCAGAAGATCTGCCCTTCAGCTCGGTAGTTGGGAGTTCCCATGGTGAACTTGAAAGATAACAGATGTGCTTTTCTGGTGCAAGGACTCCTGGGACACACTGCTGGGGATGTCTGCTCTTTTTTAAGCAAAGACTGGGGAGCCCTTCCCCTGGGAGGAAGAGGAGATGTAGAGTGGTGCCAGTCCCATATCCAATCAGTGAAAGAGACTTGTTTGGGTCCTGATAATACTTCTCTTCTCCCGTAGAGGCCTGGAGACCACATGTGTCTCACACATGTGGACAGAGAGGTGAAGCTGAGGATGCCAGCTGAACTAAGCCCCGTGACTGGTAACGAGACACTGCACCTGTGATCCAGAACAGGTGTACCAAAGGGGACAAGAAGACTCAAGGGTGCTATTTGCTAGGGAGAAATGAAAAGTGCAATCTGGCAAATTGCCTATCTGCCTAGATCTCAAATAATGCTCTAAATCGAATTGCAATCCCCCTCCTTGAGATTAGGGACTTGTTTTCAAGGGGAAGGACTGACAAACCAAATCCAAAAGAGGATTTTCAAAGGTAATAAAAGTAGATTCAAAATCTTAGATGAAGGAAGGAAATAAATCTGCAAAATAACCTTAGTAAGACATTAAAATGCCCCCCATCTACAACAGAAGATCATAAAGCATGTGAAGATCCAGGCAGATTTGGCTTAGCCAGATGACCAAATTAAATTACCTGAGGGGACACAGAATTTGGAACTAATTAAGGTTTTTCATAATGACATAAAAGATACAAAAAAAGACACTGGAGAAGCGTAAAGAAGAATTTGAAAGAATAAATAGAAAAATATCAGATATCACAGAGATGAAAGAAACTGTAGACCAAACTAAAAGTATATTAGAGACTCATAACAGTAGATTTCAAGAGGCAGAAGAAAGAACAAGGGAATTAGAAGTAGGACAATCGAACTTGAACATTCAAAAAAACAAATGGCAAGAAAAATGGGGAAAAAATGCAACTTGATCTCAGGGAAATGATATAGACACCACAAAGCATACAAATATAAGAATTATTGGTGTCCAAGAAAGAAAAGAAAAGAGCAAAGGTATAGGAAAGCTAGTTGAAGATATAATGGGGGAAAACGACTCAACCCTTATAAAAAAACATAAATATCCAAACAAGCCCAAATGAATCCCAATAGAATAAATCCAAATAGACTTACTCTAAGACATATATTTATCTGAATGTCAAATCTTGAAGAGAAGCAAAAGGAAAAAAGAGATTTATTACATATAGGAGAAAACATATAAGACTGAGCTCAGGCTACTCAGCAGGCACCATGGAGGCGAAAGGCAGTGGTAGGATATATTTAAGATTTATAACGAGAACGACTTCCAGCCATGATTTCTTTATCCTGCCAAGTTGTCCTGCAAAATTGAGGGAGAGATTAAAATCTTCACAGATAAACACAGCTGTGAGAATTTGCCAATAGACCTGCCCTAGAAGAAATATTAAAGGATGCTCCAGAGACTGAAAAAAGACAGAGAGGGAGGTCTGGAGGAGGGTACATAATTGAAGACTATTAGCAAGGGTAACTTAAAGGATAAAAAGTGATAAAGGGACCAGAATATATAGATCTGACAAATAAAAAATACAGGTAGTTATAATAATGTTAAAATAGGTTACTAAAAATAAAAAAACTTGAAAATGGTTAATAATACAGGTCATTACTGTAGCAAAGTTAATATTTGTAATAGCTTTCTACTTGATATTTTGAGAACATACATAGTTCTGATAACTAATCAAAAGGTATTTTAGACAGTGTTTAATATATAGAATTTAAGAAACTGATAGCTGTATCTGTAGATTTTTCCTTACTTGCTTTAATTTTAAATTGGTTTACAAAGTATATTGCACAAACACAGGCTTTACAACATTATTTAGATATTTTATTTAAATATGCCTGTGGATATACAAACTAAGATATCTATTTTTGGTGGTTAATATTTTCATATATTAATTGTAAAAACATTTGTACCTTTATATTTTCTTGAAATCAAAAACTTGAAAATATTCAGTAACATAGGTCATTACTATGGCAATGCTGATATTTGCAATAACTTTCCACTTGATATTTTGAGGATGTCCACAGTTTTGACAGCTAATCAAATGGTATTTAAGTTAACATTTAATATTTAGAATTTGAGAAATTATGATATCTCTATTTGTAGATTTTTTCCTTGTTTGCCTTAAATTTTAAATTGGTTTATGAAACTTACTGTACAAACATAGGCTTTACAATGGTTACTTGGATACTTTATTGAAATATGCCTATAGATATGCAAACCAAGATATCCATTTTTGGTAATTCCAAGTGTATTTTTTTTAAAAAAAAGAAAAAAGTGAATAAGTACATGATAGATCTGATTCAATTAATGTAATTACACTCTTTTTTTTAACTTTTTTTTATTGTATAGTGTAACATATATACAAAGAAAAGAAATAAAAAGGTGATAGTTTTCAAAGCACTCTTCAACAAGTGGTTACAGGACAGATCACAGAGTTTGTCATGGGCTACCATACAATCCTCTCTTATTTTCCCTTCTTGCTACTCCAGAATTTAGGAGGCTAACAGGCTTAAATATTTTTTAATCATCACAATCAACTTTTTCCCTTCTTTTTTTTGTGAAAAGTAACACATATAGAAAAAAGCTATAAATTTCAAAGCACAGCACAACAATTAGTTGTAGAACATATTTCAGACTTTGACATGGGTTACAAATTCACAATGTTAGGTTTTTACTTCTAGCTGCTCTAAAATACTGGAGATTAAAAGAGATATTAATTTAATGATTCAGTATTCATATTCATTTGTTAAATCTTGTCTTCTATGTCTAACTCCACCATCACTTTTATCCTTCCATACTTCTCTTTAGGGTTGTTTGGGCTATGGCAAGTCTAAATTTTTTATATTGTAAGTGTTTGTCACTAATATGGGGTAGGGAGATGGAACTATCTGATGTTCCAGAGAGGTTGGGCTATGTTTCAGGATTTACCTAGACCAGGGACCCATCTGGAAGTTGTAGGTTTCTTACACTCTACTTTATAACCTCAGAATAATAACTTTATACTGTTTCTATTGTCCTATTAAGTGATAATTAAGAATTATTACTGCTTTTGCAGATCACAATTATCCATATTGTAATGAAAGAAAACCTTTATTACACCAATTTTTTTCTCCTAAATTCTAGGCCAGTCAAGCAAATAAATATTAAACCTACCAAAAACCATAATTTAATTCTTCTTCTCAAAAGTTCATGAACAGTGAAATAAAAGAAAAATTATCCCTTACCAAGAAGAGACAATTACTCCAGCAAGTATGAAAATATAGCATATAGAAAATGACATTTTTCAAAAAGTCAAATACTAACTAACCAATATAAAAATTGTACTTACTTCTAGAATGAAAAGATGGGTTTTGAAAAATGGAAGGGCTAGAGTAAGACTACCACATGCAGTCCTAAAGCATGAAATGTTATTAATTTATAATTTAATGAATGTTTTATCAGAAGTGTAGTTCTTTCTAATTGATTAAAATCATGACATGGTAGGTATTTAATTTATATTTAGAGAATTACCTTGACAAGTGTAAGTTTTATTAGCTCGTTGGTCAGCTTGCAGTTTGAAAATTGAATTCAAAATTTGGAGCTATTCCTAGAGCTACCTAATATGCAAAAGTGTCATAGTAAGCCAAATAGACTATGGAATGCCAAATTCTAAAGAGCCTGCAGGGGAATGAGAGAGAGAGAAAGAGAAAGAGAGAGACCACAATGGAACTAATGACAAAAGGTGTACACACTCATTCCGATTTCTGTTGACTGAACCACCTAAATTCAAAACAGACTTTTTGGTATTGGCCCACCTTTCTGGAATGACATAATCTGGGACCCCAAGGCCTTGATACCCCAACAGGAAAAAAGCCAAATGGCAGAGAAGCCACACAGAAACTAAAAAGGGGTTAGGATTGAATTGCTGTAAGATAGAATGCTTCCCAGAACTGAAAAATGTAAAGAAAAGGGGGGCACTGAGAGGGAGAGAAGCAAATGATAGGAGCTGGGGAAAAAAATCTGCACAAAAGAAAACAGAAAAGATCAAGATTCCTGTAGAAGGAACAAAGGAAAGGAAGCTTTCTCCTAGAGGTGAAATAATTGCACTCAAAAAAATGATATCTTAGATGTAACACTGCATATTCAGGATAAGAATCAGATGAAGAAGAGCTGAGAAAACCTGAATGGTTAAACATGGGCTAAAAGTCCAGAATAAGTTGTACCGAGAAGAGCCATTACACAAAGTCAACCAACAACAAAATCCTAGGCATCTTCAGAGCTAACAGATCAAAATGCTCAAATGCCCAGATATCAGGTACTGAAAGAGAAAAACTGCCAGCCCAAAATACCTGACCTGGCGTACATGTCCTTCAAAAACGAGGGAGAGTTTAAAAATTCACAGATAAAAAGGAATCTAGAGAATTCATCAACAAAAGACCTGCCCTATAAGAATTAGTAAAGGGAGTTCTGCAGTTGGAATGTAAAGATAGGAGAGAGTGGCTTGAAGTAGTGTGAAGAAATGAAGATATTCTTTTAGGGTAACTAAAAGGGTACATGAAAAACCCAATTGTTTTGCATCCTCAATATAAGACTGTACTATTTAATTGCTATAGAAGTCAGAATAAAATTGAACAGAGAAAAAGGCATATTCCCTGATAACGGACATGTAAAATATAGAGATAATGTGGAATAAAAACAACATAAGAGCAGAAACAGAGGGATATGGGATTAGATAATATGTACAGTATTGAAGCTAAATTGATATATTTTCAAGTTATTAGGTTACAAATGTAGGTTGTATAATAAAAAATCCAGGGTAGCACAAAGAAAGCATTTTAAAAATATACAAAAAGAGAAATGAGAAAGGGATCAGTCAGGTATGTTACAAAAGTAAACTATATGGAGGAGATTAAAATAAAGGAAAAGAGAGATGAAAAAAAGATATGACATAGAACCAAAAGACAAAATAGCTGAAATAAGTATCACTTTTACAGCAGTAACACTGTAAGTTAATGGATTAAACTCCCCAATCAAAAGATACAGATTGGCAGAATGGATAAAAAACCATGATCCAACGATGCATTGTTTACAAGAGACTCACCTTGGATCCTATGAAACAAACAGGTTGAAATTGATAAATGGACAAATATATTCCAAGCAAATAGTATCACAAAAAGAGCTGGAGTAGCTATCCTAATACCTGACAAAATAGACTTTGTCAAAAGCTGTTATAAGAGACAAAGAAGGGTACTATATATTAATACATTATGCCAAGAATTAACTAGATCTAACATATATACAGAATACTGCACCCAAAACAGCAACAGCAGAATATACTTTCTTCTCAAGTGTGCATAGATCATTCATCAGGATAGACCATGTATTGGATCACAAAACAAGTCTCAAGAAATTTAAAAAGATTGAAATCACACAAAGCACTTTCTTTGACCATAAAGGAATTGTGCTGGTTTGAGAGGATTTATGTACCCTGGAAAAGCCATGTTTTAATCCTAATCGATCTTGTGGGAGCAACTCTTTCTTTAAATCCCTATTCAATAATGTAGGTAAGAAACTTGAATAGGTTATCTCCATGAAGATCTGACTCATTCAACTGTGGGTATTAACTTTTGAAAAGAGGGAGATGTGAGGCCACCCATTCCAGGTGGGTCTTGATTAGTTTACTGGAATCCTTTAAAAGAGGAAGCATTTTGGAGAAAGCTGGAGAATGATGAGAACAGCAGAGACATGAGAACTACAGAGTCCATCAGCCAGCCACCTTTGGAAAAGAAGGAGAATGCTCTTGGGGGAGCTTCATGAAGCATGAGGCTTAAAGAGGGAAGCAGAAGATGTCACCATGCTCACCATTTGTCTCTCCAGTGGAGAGAGAAACCCTGAACCTCATTGGCCTTTCTTGAGTGAGGGTAACCTCTTGATGACGCCTTAATTTGGACATTTTTATAGACTTGCTTTATTTTGGAGGTTTTCATGGCCTTAGATCTGTAAACTTGCAAATTATTAAAGTCCCCTTTTAAAAAAGTCATTGTTTCTCTATATTACATTCCAGCAGCTAGCAAACCAGAACAGGAATGAAGGTAGAAATCAATAACAGGGAGAAAACCAGAATATTCACAAATATATTAAGTTCCCAACCGCACACTCTCAAACAATCAGTGGGTCAAAGAAGATATTAAGAGGAAAATAAGTAAGTATCTAGAAATGAATGAAAATGAAAACCACAACATATCAAACCTCTTAGGTACAGTGAAGGCAGTGCTGAGAGGGGAATTTAAAGCCAGAAAACTCACAATAAAAAAAGAAGAGTTAAAATCAAAGACCTAACTGCAAACTGGAAGAACTAAAAAAAGAACAGCAAACTAACCCTAAAGCAAGCAGAAGGAAAGAAATAACAAAAATTAGAGCAGAAATAAATGGAATAGGAAAAAAAAACTAGAGAAAGCATTAACAAAACCAAAATTTCATTCTTCAAGATCAATGAGAGGGGAGACATTACTACTGACCCCACAGAAATAAAAAGGATTATAAGAGCATACTTCGAACTACTGTACAGCAACAAATAAACAACTTAGATAAAACTGCAAATTTCTAGAAACACCTACATTGACTCTAGAAGAAATGGAAGGTCTCAATAGAATAATTACAAGTAAAGAAATTGAATCAGTCATCAAAAACCTCCCAAGAACAACAACAAAAACAGGACCAGATGCCTTCACAAGTGAACTGGACCAATCATTCCATGAAAAATTAACATCAACCTTGACCAGTCTTCCTAAAAGCTGAAAAGGAGGGAACTCAACCTAATTCATTCTTTGAGGCCAACATCACCCTAATATCAAAGCTAGATAATAATACTACAAGAAAAGAAAGCTGCAGACCAATTTCTCTTATGAATATCAATACAAAAATCCAAAACAAAATATTTGGAAATCGAATCCAACAGTACACCAAAAAAAAATTTTACACCATTATCAAGTAGGTTTTACACAAAATATACAAGGGCAGTTCAACATAAGAAAGTCAATTAATGTAATACAACACATTAGCAAAACAAATGGGGAAACTGCATGGCTATTTCGATTGATGCAGAAAAGGCATTTGACAAAACCCAGTATTTTTCTTGATAAAAAAATTTCAGAACACTAGGAATCGAAGTAAACAGCCTCAATATGATAAAGGCATCTATGGAAACCCCACAGCTAACATTGTACTTAATTGTGAAAGACTGAAAACCTTCCCTCTAAGATCTGGAACAGACAAGGATGCCCACTGTCATCACTATTATTCAACATTGTACTAAAAGTCTAGCCAGAGCAAGTAGGCAGGAAAAAGTAATAAATGACATCCAAATTGGAAAGGAAGAAGCAAACTTTCACTAATTGCAGATGATATGATCCTATATTTAGAATGTACAAAAAAATTTACAGCAAAGCTACTAGAGCTAATATACACATTCAGCAAAGTGGTAGGATACAAGATAAATATGCAAAAATCAGTAGTATTTCTATACACTAGTAATGAGCAATCTGAGGAGGAAATCAAGGAAAAAATCTATTAACAATAGCAAGTAAAAATTCAAATATCTGTGAATAAATTTAACCAGGATGTAAAGGGCATATACACAGAAAACTACAAAACTTTGCTAAAAGTAATCAAAGAAGACCTAAATAAATGGAATTACATTCCATGCTCAGGATTGGAAGACTAGTGTTAAGATGTCATTCTACACAAACTGATTTAGAGATTCAATACAAACCTAGTCAAAATTCCAACAATCTACATTGCAGAAATTGAAAAACCAATTACCAAATTTATTTGGAAGGGCACTAAGGAGCCCCAAATAGCCAAAAATATATCCTCACACCTATGACCTATTGTTTCATTTTGTTTTGTTTTGTCTTTTACAGAACTTACTAGTTTAATGATATAAATGTGGAAAAAGGATATATGAGGTGGGAATGAGATGGTGGGAGGGATGGAGGAGAAATGGGTCCTAAAAGAGAACATGTGCTTTTTAAAAACATTTTTTATTGTAAAGTATAACATACATACAAGGAAAATAAAGAAAAAGTAATAATTTTCAAAGTACACTTCAATAAGTAGTGATAGAACAGATTTCACAGTTTGTTATGGGTTACAATTCCACTATTTCAGATTTTTCCTTCTAACTGCTCTAGAACACTGAAGGCTAAAAGAAATATCAATATAGTGATTCAGCAGTCATACTCAGTTGTTAAATCCTATTTTCTCTGTTATAAAACTTCCTTTTCCTTTGATCCTTCTCCCAATCTATAGGGATCTTTAGGTAATGTGCCTCCTGTCTTTTTCATATTGAGAAGGGGTGTCACTAGTAAAAGATAGGGGAATGTGATTATTCAATAATCTTGGAGAGGCTGGTCCCTGAATTCCAGGATTTATCTGGCCTAGGAACTCTCTGGAAATTATAGTTTCCAGGAAAGCAAACTTAGTGCATGGAACTTTCATAGAGCCTCAGTTTGAGCCTTAGGTATTAAAATATATCATAGTCCCAGCCAGATTAATTTCATTTTTATCTCTAACTGAGACACAATCTCTTTTTTCAGTTGTTTTAACAGTTACTTTATGTAGCTATGATAACTTTCAGGGCAGCAACAGCACATTTCTAGGTCTTAGGTCACAGAGTTACTCAAAGTTCCAGGGAAATACCAGCCGGTATATGTATAGCTCAGTGTCTCAAAATCTAGAAATACACTTACAACTTCAGACTAACTGTGGCTGCTATAAGGGCTTACGGTCTAGGCTCCAATTTTCTTAGAAGTATTTTCTGAAAGAGACCTTAGCATATTTGTGCTTTGGTTTTTGGTTTATTTTGCACAGCACATTGTCACCAAGGTTTGTTCATTTTGTAACATGCGTCTCAATATCCTTTTTGTGGCTGCACAATATTCCATCATATAAATGTTCAGTCATTATGCTCCTTAGTCATTGTACACTTCAGCTTCCTCAACCTATTGGGCATTATGGATAATGTTCAAAATAAACAAACCATGACTTACAGTACCCTCATTTGGCTGTACAATCAGTAGCACTCTCAATTTGAGACAATTTTCTTTGGTCTATAGAGACAAAGAATCAACAAACACAACCTTACCAAATATCAAATAAAAATAACCCCTTACCTCTTGTCTCTTCCCCCTTCCCCAATTAGTTGTCCCTGGTAGTGCTGTGTACTTTTGATGTCTTCTCGTTAACTATTGACAATAGCATGCAATTTTAGCTTTCCCCCATGCCCCTCTACAATTGAATCTTTGTTCAATATCAAACCTTTGAAATTGTTCATGTGAGAACTTATTTATAACTATAGATTTAATCAGTGGAATACATGTCACCATATATCCCCTCTCAATCAAATTCACCTTCAATATGTCAATGTTACTCATAACCCCACTAATTAGTTCCCATCACTTCTATCCATTCCCTTTCATCTAAGCAGCCTCATTGGGTAGCCTTTCTGCTGTTTCTAGCTTCTGTGTACCTATAGGTCTTCTCTAATCTACAGTGTAACTTCTAAAATTAGCTTTGCAAGTCATAATAATGAAATCACACAGTATCTGTCCTTTTGTGTCTGGCTTATTTCACTTAGCATTATGTCTTCACGGTTTATCCACTTGTCATATGCTTTGGGATCTCATTTCATCTTAATGCTGCATAATATTCCATCTTATGTACTTTTCACATTGTTTATTCACTTCTCTGTTGATGAACACTTGTACTGGTCTCTGTATTTTAACAAATGTGAATAGTGCTGCTATGAACTTTGGTATCTAAATGTCTGTTCATGTCACTACTTTCAGCTCTTCTGGGTATATAAGAAGTATTGGTATTGCCAACTGAATTATTTTTCTGAGAAATCGCCAAACTGTTTTCCACAGCATCTGCACCATTATACATTTCCACCAAGTGAATAAGTGTTCTAATTTCTCCATATCCTCAACAACATTTGTAGCTTTCCGTTTGTCTAATAGCAGCCTTTCCTATAGGTTTGAGATTATATCTCATTGTCATCTTCATTTGTATTTCCCTTATAGCTAATGAAATTTAGCATCTCTTCATGTGTTTTTCAGTCATTTATATTTGCTCCTTAGGGAAGTGTTTATTCATATCCTCTGCCCATTCTATACTTGTGTTGTTTGTTCTTTGTTGCTGAGATATTTAATTTCTTCATTCAATATGTGATTTCCAAATATTTTGTCCCATTGAGTTGGCTACCTCTTTACCTTTTTGACAAAGTCCTTCAAGGCATGGAAACTTTGATTATAAGGAGTTACCATTTATCTATTTTTTCTGTTGCTACTTATACTTTAGGTATAAAGTTTATGACACTACCACCTATTACCAGATCTTGAAGAAGTTTCCCTATATTTTCTTCTAGAAGTTTTGTGGTACTTGCTCTTATATTTAGGTTTTTAATCCATTTTGAATTAATTTTTGCATAGGGTATAAGGTAGGGGTTCTATTTCATTCTTTTGGCTATTGATATCCAATTCTCCCATGTCCACTTATTGAAAAGACTCTTCTGTCCCTGTTCACTGGATTTGGGGACCTTATTGAAGATCAATTGCCCATAGATTTTGAGGTCTCTCTCCACATTCTTGATTTGATTCCACTGGTTGATACTTCTATCTTTGTGCCAGGACCATGCTGTTTAACCCCTGTGGCTATATAGCAAGGTTTTTTTGTTTGTTTTTTGTTGTTGCTTTTTTTTTTCTTTTTTTGCAGGGGCAGGCAACAGGAATCGAACCCAGGTCTCTGGCATGGCAGGTGAGAACTCTGCTTGCTGAGACACCGTGGCCCGCCCTATAGTAAATTTTAAAGTCAGGAAGTGTTAGTTCTCCCACTTCACTTTTTTTTTTTTTTTTTTTTTTAGGATATCTTTAGCTATTTGGGGTCTCTTTCCCTTCCAAATAAATTTGATAACTAGCTTTACAAGTCTTCAAATTAGGTTGTTGGGATTTTTGATTGGTATTACATTAAATCTGTTGGTCAAGTTGGATAGAATTGATATCTTAACAACATTCAACCTTCCTATCCATCCATGGAATATCTTTTCATGTATTTAGGTCATTTTTTACATTTCTTTTAGCAATGTTTTGTAGTTTTCTCTGTACAAGTCCTTGACATCCCTAGTTAGGCTTATTCCTAGAACCTGATTTTTTGGTTGCTATTTTGAATGGAATTTTTTCCTTAATTGTCTACTCAGCTAGGTCATTACTTGTATATAGGAACATTACTGATTTTTGTACATTAATCTTGCTTCCTACCACTTTGCTGAATTTGTTTATTAGCTCAATTAGCTTTGTCAGATTTCCCAGGGTTTTCCAGGTATACAATCAAATTATCTGCAAATAATGAAAGTTTTACTTTTTTCTTTTCTTTATGGTTTTTATTACTTTCTACTGTCTAATCACTCCAGCTAGGACTTCTAATACAATGTTGAATAATAGCAGTGGCAATGGGCATCCTTGTATCATTTCCAACCTTAGAGGAAATGCGTTCCATCTCTTACCATTAAGTATGATGCTGGCTATGGGTTTTAAAATATGACTTTTATAATATTGAGGAAGTTTCCTTTGAGTTCTACCTTTTGAAGTATTTTTATCAAGAAAGGATGCTGAATTTTGTTGAATGCTTTTTCAACATCAATCAACATGATTATATGCTTTTTCCCTTTCAATTTGCTAATGTGCTGAATTATGTTGTTTGATTTTCTTGTGTTGAACCACCCTTGCATTCCTGGAATAAACCACACGTGGTCATGATGTATAATTCTTCTAAGGTGTTACTGGATTCTATTTGCTAGTTTTTAGTTGAGAATTTTTGTATCTATATTCATTAGGGTGATTGGTCCGTAGTTTTCCTTTCTTGTAGCATATTTATCTGGTTTTGGTAATAGAGTGATATTAGCTTCATAAAATGAGTTAGATAGCATTGCTTTTTCCTCAATTGTTTGGAAGAGTTTGAGCAGGATTGGTGTTAGTTCTTGAATGTTTGGTAAAATCCTCCTGTGAAGCCATCTGGTTCTAGGATTTTCTTTGTGAGAAGATTTTTGATGATTGATTAAATCACTTTACTTGTAATTGGTTGGTTGAGATCTGTTATTTCTTCCCAATTCTTTATAGGTTGTTTCTGTGTTTCTAGGAATTTGTCCATTTCATCAAAATTGACTAGTTTGTTGGTATATAATTGTTCATAGCATTCTGGGTTTTTAAATTTTTTTTTCAGGATTCATTGTAATGATCCCCCTGATTTTGTTCATTTGTGTCCTCTCTCTTTTTACTTTGTCAGTCTAGCTAGGGGGAGTCAATAAATTTTAGTGATTTTCTAAAAGATCTAACTTTTGGTTTTGTTATTTTGCTTATTCTTTCTTTTGTTGTTTTTGTTGTTGTTGTTATTCTCCAGTTTATTTATTTCTGCTTTAATCTTTGTTATTCCTTTTCTTTTATTTGCTTTGGGGTTAGTTTGCTGTTCTTTCTGTAATTTCTCCAGGCAAACAATTAAGTCCTCAGTTTTTGTACATTCTTGATTTTTAGTATAGGCATTTACAGCAATAAATTTCCCTCTCATCACTGCCTTTACTGCATACCATAAGTTCTTATATGTTGTATTCTCATTATCATTCCTCCCCAATATTTACTGATTTCTCTAGCAATCTGTTCTTTGACCCACTGATTATTTAAGAGTGTGTTTTTGTGGAAGCTCTCATTCTTTGCTTGTTATTAATTTTCAGCTTCATTGCATTGTCAGAGAAAGTGCCTTGGATATTCATATTTTGTGTACCAGCATATTATCTATACTAGAGAAAGTTCCCCACGTGCAGTAGAGAAGAACACTGGTGTTTTGCATTGTAACAATCTATTTCTGTCTATTAGGTCTAATTCTTTTATCAGACTATTTAAGTTCTTTATTTCTTTGTTGATCCACTAATTGGTTGTTCTATCTATAGTGGAGAGTGATGTATTGAAGTCTCTGACTATTACTGTTGAAACATCTTTTGCTTCCTTCAGTTTTGTAAATACGTGCCTCATATACTGTGGAGGTCCTTGATTGGAAACATAAATATTTATGATTGTTATTTCTTCCTGGTAGATTGTCCCTTTTATTAATATGCAGTGTCCTTTGTTTCTTATGATGTATTTACATTTAAAGTCTATTTTTTCTGATATTAGTATAGCTACTCCTACTTTCTTTTGGTTACAACTTGAGTAGAACTAGTTTTCCATCCTCTTACTTTAAATTCATTTGTATTTTTGGGTCTAAGATTCATCTCTTATAAACAGCATATAAGTGGATTATATTTTTTAATTCATTCTGCCAATCAGTACCTTTTAGTTGGTGAGTTTATTCTGTTATCATTCAATGTTATTACTGTAAAAGCAGTTCTTGAATCTATCATCTTAACCTTTAGTTTGTATTTGTCAAATCTATATATTCTTTTACCTCTGTCTCTCTTTTTATCCTTTAAATGACCTTACTTTGGTATTTTTCAATTCTGTGCCCTCCTCCAGAACTCCCTCTCCTGTCTCTTTTTTTTTTTAGCTGACAAAATTCCCTTTAGTGTTGATTTTATGGCAGCTCTCTTGCTGACTAGTTCTCTCAGTTTTTGTTTGTCTTTGAAGATTTTAATCTCTCACTCAATTTTGAAGGACAACTTGGCTGGAAGCTTTCATCATTTAAGGATATTAAATGTATCATACCATGGCCTTCTTTTCTTTTCAAAGTTTTTTTATTGTATAATATGACATATATACAAAGCAAAGAAAGAAAAAAGCAATAGTTTTCAGAGCACTCTGCGACAAACAGTTACAGGACAGATCCCAGAGTTTGTCATGGGCTACCATACCATCATCTCAGATTTCTCCTTCTAGCTTCTGCAGAACATTGGAGGCTAGAAGGAATAAATATAATTTTATCATCGCAATCAATTTTTTTCTTTTTGTGAAAAATAATGTATATACAAAAAAGCAATGAATTTCAAAACATCACAACAATTAGTGATTTCAAAGATTTCAAAGTTTGGTATGGTTTACAATTTCACAATTTTAGGTTTTTACTTCTAGTTACTCTAAGATACTGGAGACTAAAAGAAATACCAATATAATGATTCAACAATCATACTCATTTGTTAAACCCTATCTTCTCTGTATAACTCCACCATCCCCTTTGATCTTCCTATCCCATACTTTAGGGGTATTTGGGCTATGCTCATTCTAACTTTTTCATGTTGGAAGGGGTGTCAATAATATGGGTAGGAAGATGGATCTAGCTGATGTTCTGGAGAGGCTGGACCCTCTGCATTTTCAGGACTTATCTTATCCACAGACCTATCTGGAGGTTGTAACTTTTTGGAAAGTTACCCTAGTGCATGAAACCTTTGTAGAATCTTATATATTGCCCTAGGTATTCTTTAGGATTGGCTAGAATGGTTTTGGTTGGCAAGCTATGATAAATAGAAATGTCTAACAGAAGCTTGTATAAGAGTGACCTCCAGAGTAGCTGCTTGACTCTATTTGAACTCACTTGGCCACTGATACCTTATTTGTTACATTTCCTTTTGCCCTTTTGGTTAGGATGGCATTGTTGATCCCACAGCTCTAGGGCCAGACTTATCCCTGGAGGTCATCTCCCATGCCACCAAGGAGACATTCACCTCTAGATGCCATATCCCATGTAGGGGGAGAGGGCAATGATTTTACTTGCAGAGTTGGGCTTAGAGAGAGTGAGACCACATCTGAGCAACAAAAGAGGTCCTCCTGAGGTGGAGGCACACATATAGGCAGGCTAAGCTTCTCCACTATATTTATAAGCTTCATAAGAACAAGCCTCAAAATCAAGGGCTTGGCCTATTGATTTGGGTGTTTCTAATGCTTGACACAGTATCAGGGGTTTCCCCAGTGGTAAGGTTTAATAGTTCCATATTTTTTCTCCCATCCCTTAAAGGACTTTGACAATACTTTTTGATTTTCTGCTTAATATATTCTAGGATGTATCTAGGCATTACAGTTCAGCTATACAGGATTAAAGATTCTCATTCTTATTCTGGGCTCCCTGTGTTTCAATTGTTTAAATGTTCTTCTGGACAAGTTGAGTTAGATTATGTGCTACAGAAAATTTAGCTTCTGGACATAATAAACCTTTCTTCCATTGGTCTCAAAGAGTAGATGAGGTTCTAAATTACAGACAATATCTTCCTTACCCTTATGTTCTGAATTAACTTAATCCCGACCTGATTGGCTTCATTCGATTCTCTAAATAAGGTTATCAATATATAAAAATGTCTCTCAAAATCTAGACATAATAATTACCACTCCAGATGAAATGTGACTGCTATAATAGCTTACCATCTAGACCCCTGTTTTCTTATAAGAATTTTCTAAATGAGACCATACAATAATTGCTCTTTTCTTTCTGGCTTATTTTGCCTCACCAAATGTGTAGGATCATTCACAATGTTGCATGCCTCAAAAGTTCACTCCTTTTTGTAGCAGCACAGTATTCAATCATATGTATATACCATTGTTCACCAATCCACCTCTTAGTCAGTGCATACTTCAGCCACCTGCAGTCATTAGGCATCATGTATAATGTCCAAAGTACATAATCCATCAACATTCTCAATTTTAGATAATTTCATTGATCCAAAGAGAAAGATAACCAATAAACACACCATAAACAAATAGGAAATATAAACATCCCCTTAACTCTTGACCCTCCCCCCCATTATTTACCCCTGGTATTGCTATAGCACTGCTGATGTTTTCCTATTAAACATAGCCCATAGGATGTAATAGTTTTTTCCCATACCCTGAACTTGAACACTCTTTGTACAAGAATCATAACTTTGAAGTAGTTCATGCAAGAACTTGCTTATATTTGTAGTGTTATTAAGTGGAACACATAGGTCTATACAGCCCCTTTCAATCATAGTTCACCTTCAATAGTAATATTTAGTAATATTATTTATAGACCCACTAGTGAACTGCCTTCACTTATATCTATTCCCTTCATTTGAGTTCAACCTCCTTCGTTAACCATTCACCCATCTCTAGCTTCTGTGAATCTCCCAGTCCTCTATATTCTGTATTATAAGCTTAGAATTTTACCATTACCATGGTCAACCCAATTAGCTAACAGTTAACCCACCTCTAGCTTCCATGTACCTCTAGGTCCTCTGTTTTCTGTATATTATAAGCCTCTGATTTTACCTTTACCTCAGTCATAAAAGTGGAGTCACACAGCATCTATCCTTTTTTATCAGGCTTATTTCACTCAGCATTATGTCCTCAATGCTCATCCATCTTGTCATGTGCTTCAGGAGTCATTTCATCTTATTATTGGTATAATAGTCCATCGTATGTATATACCACATTTTGTTGATCCACTCATCTGCTGATGGGCACTTGGACTGTTTCCTTCTTTTGGCGATTGTGAATAATGCTGCTATGAACATCGATGTGCACATGTCTGTTTGTGTCACTGCATTCAGCTCTTCCGGGTATATACCAAGTATTGCTGGGTCATGGGGCAACTCAATATTTAGTTTCTTAAGAAACAGCCAAACTGTCTTCTGTAGCAGCTGTACGATTATACATTCTCATCAGTAGTGCATAAGAGACCCAGTCCCTCCACATCCTCTCCAACATCTGTAGTTTCCTGTTTCTTTAGTAGCAGCTATTTTTATAGATGTGAGGTGGTATCTCATTGTAGTCTTGATATACATTTCTCTTATAGCTAATGAAAATGAACATCTCTTCATGAGTTTTTTAGCCATCTGTATTTGCTCTTTAGAAAAATGCCTATTCATATCTTTAGCCCATTTTATAATTAGATTGTTTGTTCTTTTGTTGTTCAGTTATATGATTTCTTTATGTATACAGGATATCAAACCTTTGTCTGATGTGTGATTTCCAAATATTTCCTCCCATTCAGTTAGCTGCCTCTTCACCTTTTTGACAAAGTCTTTTGAGGAGCAGAAACATTTTATTTTGAGGAGTTCCCATCTATCTATTTTCTTTCTTTTGTGGCTTGTGCTTTGAGTGTAAAGTTTAGGAAGCTACCTCCTGTTACTAGGTCTTGAAGATGATTCCCTACATTTTCCTCTAGAAGCTTTATGGTATTCGTTCTTATATTTAGGTGTTCGATACATTTTGAGTTAATTTTTGTATAGTGTGTAAGGTAAGGATCTTCTTTCAGTCTTTTGGTTATTGATATCCAGTTCCCCATACCCATTTATTGAAAAGACTATTTTGCCCCAATTCAGTGGATTTGGGGGCCTTGTCAAAAATCAGTTGACCATAGATTTGGTGGTCTGTTTTCTGCACTCTCAATTCCATTCCGTTGAGCAATACTTCTATCTTTGTGTATCATGTTCTTTTGACTACTGTGGCATTATAATACATTTTAAAATCAGGTAGTGTTAATCCTACCATTTTTTTCTTCTTTTTTTTTTTAGGATGCTTTTAGCTATTCTGGGTCTCTTTCCCTTCCAGATGAATTTGGTAATTAGTTTTTCCAAGTCTTCAAAGTAGGTTGTTGGACTTCTGATTGGTACTGCATTGAATCTGTAGATCAATTTGGGTAGAAGTGACATCTTAACCATATTTGTCCTTTCTATCCATGAGCAGGGTATGTCTTTCCACCTATTTAGCTCTTCTTTGATTTCTTTTCACAATGTTATGTGGTTTTCTGTGTACAAGCCCTTTACATCCCTAGTTATGTTCATTCCTAGATATTTCTTTTAGTTGTTATTTTGAATGGAATTTTTTCCTTAACTGACTCCTCAGCTAGGTCATTGCTTGTGTATAGAAACATTACTGATTTTTGCACATTGATTTTATATCCTGCCACCTTAATGAATTTGTTTATTAGCTCAAGTAACTTTGTTGTAGATTTCTCAGGATTTTCTTAATATCAAGTCATCTGCAAGTAATGAAAGTTTTGCTTCTTCCTTTCTGATTTGGATGACTTTAATTTTTTTTTCCTGCCTGATTGCTCCAGCTAGAACTTTCAATATAATGTTGAATAATAGTGGCAACAGAGAACATCCGTGTCTCATTCCTAATCTTAAGGGGAAAGCTTTCAGACTCTCTCCATTGAGTACGATGCTGGCTATTGGTTTTTCATATATGCCCTTTATCATATTGAGGAAGCTACCTTTGATTCCTATCTTTTGGAGTGGTTTCTTCAGAAAAAGGATATTGAATGCTTTTTAGGCATCAATCAAGACGATCATTTGATTTTTCCCTTTTGATTTGTTAATGTGCTGTATTACATTGATTGATTTTCTTGTGATGAACCAAATCCAATAACACATTAAAAGAATTATACACCATGACCAAGTGGGATTTATATTAGTAATGAAAGGCTTTAAATGTAAAGACATCATAAGAGACAAAGAAGGACTCCTGACTGATCTTCTGTCTGGTTGTTCTATCTATAGAGAAGAGTGGTGTATTGAAGTCTTCTACTATTATTGTTGAAAATCTGTTGCTCCCTTCAGGTTTGCCAATGTCTGTCTCATGTACTTTGAAGCTCCTTGATTGGGAGCATAAACATTTAAGATTGTTATTTCTTCTTGGTGAATTGTCCCTTTTATAAGTATATAGGGTCCTTCTTTGTCTCTTATGATGCCTTTAAATTTAAAGTCTATTTTGCCCAATATTAGGATAGCTACTCCTGCTTTATTTTGGTTACAACTTGTGTGGAACATCTTTTTCCATCCTTTCAGTTCCAATCTATTTGTATCCTTGTGTCTAAGATGAGTTTCTTGTAAGCAGCATATAGCTGCACTGTATTTCTTAATCCATTCTGCCAATCTGTATCTTCTATTGGTAAATTTAGTCTGTTAACATTATTATTGAAAGTTATTATTATCCTTTGGATTTTATTTGTCAGATCTATATATGTTTTCCCTCTTTCTCTTTTTATCCTTTAAAGTTGCCCTTACTGGTACTGTGCTCTCTTCCAGACCTCCCTCACCTGTCTTTTTTTTTTCAACTGGCAAAACTCCCTTTAGTATTTCTTGTAGGGCCAGTCTCTTGCTGACAAATTCTTTCAGGATTTGTCTGTGAAAATTTTCATTTCTCCCTCAGTTTTGAAGGACAATTTGGCTGGGTACAGAATTCTTGGCTGGAAATCTTTCTTTTTCAGGATTTTGAGTATATCATACCATGGCCTTGTTGCCTCCAGGTTCCTATTTGAGTAGCGTGAACTCAGTCTTATTTGATTTCCCTTATAGGTAGTAGATTGTTTTTCTTGCCACTTTCAGGATTTTCAGCTTCTCTTCAACATTTGACAGACTGATTAGTATGTGTTTTGGGGAAAGCCTACTGGAGTTTGCTGGGCTTCTTTGATTTATATATTAATATCCTTTATAAGGGTTGCAAAGTTTTCCCTCATTATATCCTCAACTAATCTTCCTAGCCCTTTACTCTTCTCTTCTCCTTCTGGGACACCAATCATTCTTATATTTGCATGTTTTGTTTTGTCCATCACTTCCCTGAAATCCAATTCACATTTTCCATCTTTTTTTCCCATTGGCTGTTTTGAGTGTTCAAAATCAATTTTCCTGCCCTCTAGTTCACTTATTCTTTCTTCTTCCTCTACACATCTGCAGTTGTATGTCTCTAGTATATTTTTTATTTGGTCTATAGTATCTTTTAATCTCTGCAACTTTTCTATTTATTCTTCCAAACTCCTCTTTATGCTCTTCTAGCATCTTCTTGATCTTCTTCATGTCCTTAGCCATCCCATTTATTTTATTTAATAGAGTTACATGAACATCTTTGATTAATTGTTCCAAAGTATGTGTCTCCTCCACTGTTTTAATTTAGTTGTTAGGCTGGGCTATATTTGTCTGTATCATGATATGCTTAGTGATCCTCTGTTGTCTTTGCAGCATGTCAATATCTTGATTGATTTACTTTGGAAGCTGATTTCCTTCCGTAGTCTAAATCTTTATATTTGCAGGATGGATGTGGAGCAGGATGTGGGGCACGGAGTGGGGCACAACAGCACAGTGATGTGTTGAAGTCAAGAAGCCAGTCATGAGTTCATGGGCACCAGCCATGGGAGGATATGGCTGTGCTGGTGCACAAGCCCAGGGGGTGGGGCTCTGGCGTGCAGTGGCCTAAAGGGCAGGGCCCTTGTGTGTGCATGCTCAGAGTTCAGGCAATGGGCCAGAGTTATGTGTGCCTGGGCTGGGGCATGAATGCAGCCTGGTTGTACAGGTCAGTGCTTGCCCAGAGTTGAGGGGGCATGACTAGAGGTTATGCACTTGCACAGATCAAAGAGGTCCATAAACTTATGTACCCCTGCACAGAGCTCGGGGGTGGGGGTGTGTTGCATGACTGCATGGGCTGGGGACAGATGTAGCCTGGGTATGAAGGTAAGAGTCCACAGCCTTTATGCACTGGTGACTGCCTGCAGGGGGCAGGGAGGGGCAGTTGGGTCTCCGGAGGGGAGGGGCAAGACCGCCCTGGTGCAGGAGAGGTAGGTTGAGCTGGGAGAAGCATGCGTGCTCTTTGGGTGGGGGTGTGGGGAAGGTATGCATTGGGGAGGTGGTGTGGCAGGGCAGGGGCGCTAGGAGCATGGTGGGGGCAGGTGATGGCATTCAGGCACGTGATGTGTGGGGTGAGTCTCAGGTCATGGGGCTGTGTTGGTGAGGGTAGGGTGTTCAAGGAATGTGGCTTGGCTTACTCCATAGCCCTGTCTCCCCATCTGTGCACTCCTGAGGCCTCCCATCTTCCATTTGGAAAGGGCTGTTAGGCTGTTTGAACAAGCCAGACAATTTCCAGTTCTCTGGTTCCTAGCATCTCAGTTTTTCAGCTTTGGCAAGCAAGTCCTCCCTATGTGGTGTAGAAGACCCTCCCAGTTCACTAACACCCTGGAATTGCCATCTCAGTTGCCCTCCTATCCCTTCTCCAGCTGTTCCTTGGAGCAGGGGTAAACTCGACCTAGCCTATTCTGCCATCTTCCCAGAACTCCATTCCATTGCCTTCTTAACTGCATGGTGCTCAGTAGTCCAAACTGTCTCACGGGTCTCCTCTTTCATGTAGTACATTGCTTTTCTCATGTTGCTATCAGGACTTTCTGCTTCTCTTCATCATTTGACAGTTTGATTAATATGTGTCTTGGAGTAGACCTATTTGGATTTATTCTATTTCAGGTTCATTGGGCCTCTTTGATTTATGTCTTTCATAGGAGTTGGGAAGATTTCCCTGATTATATCTTCAATTAACAGTCTCAGCCCTTTACTCTTCTTCTTCTGGGACACCAATGATTCTTATATTTGTATCCCTTTTGTTGTCCATCACTTCCCTAAGAACCAGTTCCATTTTTTTCCATCTTTCTTCCCATTTGTTCTTTTGCACACTCTAATTCGATTGTTCTGTCTTTTAGCTCACTTATTCTTCCCTCTGCTTCTTCTAATCTGATATTGTGTATCTCTAGTATAATTCTAATTTGGTCTACTGTATTCTTCATCTCTGTGAAATCTGCCATTTTTCTACTTACTCTTTCAAATTCTCCTTTATGTTCTTCTAGTATCTTCCTGATATCTTTTATTTCTTTATAAATATCTTTGAGTAGTTGTTCCATATTCTCTGTCCCTTCCAGTGGTTTGATTTGGTTGTTTGGCTGGGACATTTCTGCCTGTATCTTGACATGCTTTATGATTTTCTATTGTATTCAGAGCATTTGATTTTCTTAATGAGGTTATTTGCAAGTGATTTCCTTCACTCATTCAAAGTTTTGTGTTTACTCAATTTGCCTTGAAGGTTCCCATTTGCACTTGGTTTGTCAGTAATCCTCTGCCAAACTAAGGCCTGGATCTCATGTAGGTGGTACAATTCTATTTGGGGTCCTATTAAATGCAAGGCAGGCTCTCTCTAAGCCCAACTCTGCAAGTGAAACCATTGTCCTCCCCACTGTGTGACACATGACATCCCTGGTGGGATGGGAAATGACTCCCAGGGATGAGCCTGGCCCTGGCACCATGGGATCAACAATGCCATCACGACCAAAAGGGTGAAAAGAAGTGTAACAAATAAGGTATCAGTGGCTGAGAGAGTTCAAATAGAGTCGAGAGGCTGCTCTGGAGGTCACTCTTACATAAGCCATAGTTAGACATTGCTGCCTATCATAACTTGCCAAACCCCAACCAAAACCATTCCTGCCAATACTAAAGAATACCTAGGGCATTATATAAAATTTCTACAAAGGTTCCATGCACTTGGGTAACTTTCCAGAAACTTACAAACTCTAGATGGGCCCCTGGACAAGATAAGTCCTGAAATGCAGAGGGGCCAGTCTTTCCAGAACATCAACTAGTTCCATCATCCTATCTGATATTATCAACAGCCCCTTCCAACATGAAAAAGTTAGAATAGGCATAACCCAAATACCCCTAAAGAGTGGGAGAAAGATCAAAGTTAATGGTGGAGTTACATAGAGAAGGTAGAGTTTAACAAATGAGTATACGTGCTGAATCATTATATTGACATTATTTTAGTCCCCAGTACCTTAAAACAGCTAGAAGTGAAAACCTGAAATTCTGGAATTATAATCAATACCAAAGTCTGAAATCTGTTCTACAAGTAATTGTTGCGATGTACTTTGAAATTTATTACTTTTTTGTATGTGTTATTATTCACAAAAAAAGAAAAAAAAGAGAAGGAGGAGTATAACAGAGAAGATAGAATTTAACAAGTGAGTATGACTTCTGCATCATTATATTGATATTTCTTTTGGTCTCCTGTGTCTTGGAGCAGCTAGAAGAAAAAACAAAATATCGTGGAACTGTAAACCCTACCAAACTTTAAAATCTGTTCTATAACTACTTGTTAAAATGTACTTGGAAATACATTGCTTTTTGTATACATATTATATTTCACAATTAAAAAAAAAGTTTTTTAAAAAAGCAAGGGGTGGGCAATGGTGGTTTAGTGGCAGAGTTCTCACCTGCTATTCCAGAGACCCAGGTTCAATTCCTAGTGCCTGCTCATGCAAAAACAAACAAACAAACAAAGCAGGGGTGTACAGATAATTTAGTGGCAGAGCCCCCATCTCCCACATGGGAGACCAGGCTCAATTCCTGGCCCAGGAACCCCCCCAAAAAAGGTAAATAAAGTAAAATAAAATAATATTTAATGTAATTTAAAAACACATCTCAGCAATAGTGTGCTCTGAAGTCACAAGGAGACACCCCAAGATATACTGACAATGAACTCAGAGTGGTACCCACAGAATAGAGAGAAAAAATTAAAAATTTTTAACAACATATAAATATATATATCAAAATAAATTAATAATAATAATCATATACAGAAAAATATATATTTATAAAAATAAAACCTAGGCAGATCAGGAATTTGCCAGTCTGCACTTACCACTTCTTTACAGCAGGTGGCGTTCCTGAGGTACCTCTTTCCCTCAGGCTTGTCTCTCAGACTACAGCAGCTGGCTGGGAAGATGGTGTGCACAGCTGGTGGGCTGTTCTAGGCTGGAGAGAGGTGGGATGGCTGGTCCCGGTGCTCAAGAAGGGGGAGCCATCACAGTGCCTGGACGAGTAGTTTATTGCAGCACCAGGCATCTGGTAGGACCACCGTTCACCATGCCCCATGGGACAGTTATTCATGATGCTTAGCCGGACAACTGATGCCAGCACCAAGGTGTGTGGCTTTTCAGGGTTGACCACTAGCCACACATTTCGGCTGCCCATGGGCACTGCTGGCTGCAGAGCTGCACTGGGAGGTTTCACCAGCCAGCAGCTGAAGCAGGCTGGAACGAAGGGACATTCCACTCTCTGGGATCTGCAAGTCCTTGCACACCCTTGCTTGCCCCAGGGAATAATGGCCAATCAGACCCACCCTGCTTTCCCTGTTCTAAACTCCCTGACTCTCTCCTCACTATGAATTATTGAAGCCTTCTCCAATCACTCACGCCCTGAACGACAGTCCCGGTCATATTTTCCCTGTCCCATATCTTGTGCAATGGTAAACCCAGGCTACCCTACTCTACCATCTTCCCAGACGTCTGGCCTATTGATGTTTCACATTGTTGCCAAGTCAACTCAATTGGGAAAGAATGGTCTACTCAACAAATGGTGCTGGGGGAACTGGATATCCATATGCAAAAGAATGATAAAGGACCCTATCTTACACCATACCCAGAAATAAACTCGAAATCAATCAAAGACCTAAATATAAGAATGAGAAGTATAAAACTCCTAGAAGAAAATGTAGGGAAGCATCTTCAGTGTTTTGTATTAGACTTTAAATCCAATGCACAAGCTATAAAAAAAAAATAGATATATGGGACCTCATCAAAATCCAAAACATTTGTGCATCATAGGATTTTATCATGAAACCAAAAAGACATTCTACTCAATGGGAGAAAATATTTGGAAACTACATATCCAATAAGGGTTTATATCCAGAATATATAAAGAAATCCAACAACTCGACAACAAAAAGACAAACATCCCATTTTTAAAATGGGCAGATATTTGAAAATGACATCTCTCCAAAGAGGAAATACAAATAGCTAAAAGGCACATGAAAAAACACTCAACTTCATTAGCTTTTAGGGAAATGCAAATCAAAACCACAATGAAATATCATCTAACACTCATTAGAATAGCTACTATTTAAAAAAAGAGAAAATTATAAGTGTTGGAGAGAACTGGATATATAGGAACACTCATTCATTCCTGGTAGGTATGTAGAAGGCAGCTTGGCAGTTCCTCAGAAAGATAAGAATAGAGTTATCATATGACCTGGCAATTCCACTTTTAGGTATATATCCCAAAGAATTGAAAGCAGGGACTTGGGAAGATACTTGCATCCTGATGTTCATAGCGGCATTATTCACAATTGCTAAAGATGGAAGCAACCCATGTTTCCATCAATTGCTGAATATATGTACCACATATACATAAATTGGAATGTTATTCAGCCCTCAAAAGGAATGAAGTCCTCATACATGTGACAACATGGATGAATACTGAAGACATTATGCTGAGTGAAATAAGCCAGACAAAAATAGCAAATGTTGTGTCATCTCACTGATATGAAATTATTAGAAAATGCAAACTCTTAGAGTCAGGAGCTAGAGTATAAGTTACCAGGGGTTAGGCTGGGGTAGGGAATGGAGGGTTAGTGCTTACTTTGTATAGAATTTCTATTTAGGTTGGTTTTAATGTTTTAGAAATTGATGGTGGTGACGGTAGAATATATAGTGAGCATAACTAAAAATATTGAATTATATATGTGAATGTGGTTAAAGGGAGAAATGAAATTTTAGGTCATATATATATGTTACTAGAATAAAAATTTAAAGATTAAAACATAGGACTGTACAATACCATAACCCCTATTGTAAATGATGGACTATAGTTAGTAGTACAATTCTAAAAATGTTTTTTCATGAATTATAATAAATGTTCCACATGAATGCAAGTTGTTAATAATGGGGTGGCAGTTTAGAAAAAATACACGCTAATGTAAACGATGGACTATAGTTAATAGGACGATTATATTCTTTCATCAATTGCAACAAAGTTATCACACTAGTGCAAAGTGGTATTAATGAGGAGGGGTATATGGGAATGCTGTGTTTTTGCATGTTTTTTTATAAACCTACTATTTATGTAATGAAAAAAATTAAGCTGATGAGGGAGAGAGATGGGTGGGGGAGAAATGGAAGGAGGGAGGGAGGGAAGGAATTTGGGGGGATATAGAGGAATATATTTACAGAAATTTTCCTTTGGCTTTAGAGTTACAGATCATAACTATTTTCTTCTTTAAAATGTTTATATCATTTAAAACTTCTTTCAGGAATATATATTCTTTTTATAATAAAAAGCAATAAAACTTTAGAAAATATATGGCTGCTACTGATTCCATTTTTCCTAAGATATATGGATTAATTTGAGGCTACTACAAGAATTTGTTTTCTGGGAACACTAATTCTATGCCTTGACCACTTGACTGAGATGATAATTTTGATTGCAAAAGCAAAAGAACGAAGTATCTTGAAATACCAGAGATCAAAATATTTGGAGATCTATAGATAGTGACCTTTTTATTACTATTGTTGTTACTAAAATATTTGGAGTTTTGTGAATACAGTCTTTCCTGATTACAATCCTTACTACTTGGATTCAAAATGTTTAATTCATTAAGGAATAGACTAGTTTACTGCCATACATAAGAGCAAAAAGAAAAGAGAAGAAAAGAAGGAATAGAGCACAATATATCAGGCTTCATCTACCCATTCACCAAATAGGCACACCAGCCCTCTTCAGATTCACTCAACAATCCACCCCGACCCAGGCCCCCTTTCATCCATCCATCCATCCATCCATCCATCCAACATCCAACTATTAAAAAGATATCAAAGGGGTGCAAGGGTAGTTCAGTGGTAGAATTCTTGCCTGCCATGCAGGAGACCAGGGTTTGATTCCTGGTCCATATACTCCTGCCCCCCCGCCCCAAAACAAACAAAAATTCAACAAATGGTGCTGCAATAATGAGATACACACATGGAAAACTAATGAAATGTAACCCTGCCATAAAGCATACAAAAAAAAGATTGTAGGGTACTGTGATTTGAATGATAGAAGAGATATCAAGATGGTGCCCTGCCTCTTAAGAAATTTCTTTTACAATTTAATTGAGGAAATAAGCAGTATAAAATTGACAGTTGGATATAAAACAAATATATACCAGATGAGACCTTAATCATAGTAGATTAATAGTCAAAATGACTAATATATTTAGGTATTTAGGGCGGGTCACAGTGGCTCAGCAGGCAGAGGGTTCTCACCCATTCAATTCCCGGTGCCTGCCCACCTAAAAAAAGAAAAAAAAAAGAAAGACTAATATATTTAGGTGACTAAATATAATAGTCAAAATAACTAAAACATATCAGTACGGAATCAGTCTGTTTAAGCATTCCTTATGGAGAAAGACTTGGGCTATATTGCTAAATAAAAAAAATACTTTTTTAATGGGAAAGAGCAGATATTTGAGAAAATAGGAAACGAAGTATCTTTGGCCCCTGCCCTGTAGGTTATCAGGGCATGAAGCCTTCCCAAAGAATGAGAGTTTTTATATCCCAAATTCACAGCAATAAACACCTACTTGCAAAGAAAATTAACAATAGTGTATAGTTGATTTGCAATTTGAGTCACTACCAGACTCATCTCCTCAGTCAGTATTCATTATGTATTCATGAACCAAGTTGGCTATCTTTCACTCTTCATTGTATTCAGGAAGGAAAAAAAGCCACAGAAAACCATTTCCCTAGCTGAATGGTGAAATAATTTAAAAGCCAATACGTTAACCTAGATACTTGTCTAACAACCAAGAGACTCTCTTCAGAACAATAATTAAAGTAGCTATTTCTTTATCATATAAATTATGCATTCATTTTTAACACCAGGTGAATGTTTATGTTTACATGAAATGAGTACTGAAGACAATTTTGCCATTTCAAAAATCACTTCCCATTAGCTTGTCACATATTCATCATGAAAAAAGTCACTTTATAGCTGCATTCCTGTGGAGTGAATACTTTTAACTTATATGAGATTGTACAATAAGATTATTCTGATTAACTGACATTGTAAAGACATGCCTCTACTCAGAAGAAACAAAGGTATACTCAAGGGCAAGTAAAGATTCTGTGGCGATCCCCTCCTATACATTCTAAAAACACTGTATGTATTGTCTCTACATCCCTGAGGTGCCATTTGTTTAGACAAATTGAAGATATGGAGGTTTCTCTATTACTAAGAACAAACACTGAGGTTAGACTCCAAAAATCCTAAGAACACATGGAGACCTTTCTCATATACTCACTCCTGCTTTATTTCTTAGATTCAGTGCCACTGTTACAGCCACACCTTTGTACCCATCCTCAATTCCCTTGCTTCTATTCCATTATAATACTCTACTAACTATTCTCTACCAGGTAAAAGCCAATTCTCCATCAACCCTGTATCACATAAGAGCAGCTGAATATAAGAGATGTTTAAAAGCACAAGACTGTGGTTACTGATTTCACTTTCAATTCAAAACTACAATGATCAAGTTATCAGTCTCAGCTGCCCAACAATTCTATGACATTTCCCTAGTGGTCCACCTACTCTACGACCTTCCTTGATAGTAATTTTATATCTTTCCCTCCCTGCTTAAACCTCTAATACTCCCCACTCCCACCTCCTTTCTCTAGCTGATGTCCTTGCCTTTTAAAAAAGTACATATTATTTATTTTAACTTGTTTTTATTAAGGAAAACAAACACATACATATACTAAAGTGTTTAAAACCACTCATCTTAGGAGTATAGCTGAAGACATTTTTACACATAAGCATACCCATGTTTCTCTACCTATTCAAGATACAGAACAATTTCAGCATCTTTCTCAGTCAATACTCTCCTGAAGGTAGGCACAACTCTGATTTCTATGACCACTGAAATTGGTCTAAAATCTAAAAATTTCCCATATTTAGAACTTCATACAATTTTTTTTCTTTTGTATTTGGCTTCCTTCTCTTCATATCGTATCTATGAGATTCATAGATATTGTTTTATGTGTGTTAATTATTTGTCTTTTTATTGTGGTATATTATTCTATTGCACGGATATGCCACAAATTTAGCAATTTTCCTCCTGATGGACATTGTTCTAGTTTGCTAGCTGCTGGAATGCAATATACCAGAAACGGAACGGCTTTTAACAAGGGGAATTTAATGAGTTGCTAGTTTACAGTGCTAAGGCCGAGAAAATGTCCCAATTAAAACAAGTCTAAAGAAATGTCCAATCAAAGGCATCCAGGGAAAGGTCCTTGGTTCAAAAAGACCAGTGAAGTTCAGGGTTTCTCTCTCAAGTGAGACGGCCCATGGCGAACACAGTCAGGGCTTCTCTCTCTGCTGGAAGGGCACATGGTGAATACGGTGTCATCTGCTGGCTTTCCCTCCTGGCTTCCGGTTTCATGAAGCTCCTCGGGAGGCGTTTTCCTTCTTCATCTCCAAAGGTCACTGGCTGGTGGACTCTCTGCTTCGTGGTGCTGCAGCATTCTCTGCTCTCTCCGAATCTCCCATTCTCCAAAATGTTTCCTCTTTTATAGGACTTCAGAAACTAATCAAGACCCACCCAAATGGGTGGAGACATGTTGTCCCTTAATCCAGTTAAACAACCACTCTTGACTAAATCACGTCATCCAGGGAGATGATCTCATTACAGTTTCAAATATTCAGTATTGAATAGGGATTATTCTACCTTTATGAAATTTATATTAAAACATGGGTTTTCTTAGGGGGCATACTTCCTTTCAAACCAGCACAGACATTTAGGCTATTTCTAATTTAAAGCTATAATGAATAAAAGTACTACGTACATTGTTGCAATTTGAGGGACACCTGCAGTCATTTCTCTTAGATATATACCTGGAGGTGGGATAACTGGGTCATAGGATATGGATGACTTTACCAGAAATTGTCAAACAGCTTTCCAAAGTAATTGTACCAATTTGCATTCCCTCCAGCAGTATGTTTCATTACTCCACATCTTTATTAACACTTGGTATTGTCAGTCTTTTACATTTTATCCATTATTATTTGAGTATAGTAGTATTTCACTGTGATTTTAATATGCATTTCTCTGATGAATGATGATTATAAGCACTTTTCCATAATTTTTAGCCATTTGTATATAATCTTTTGTAATGTATAAGTTCAAGTATTCCACTCGTTTTTTGACTGAGTTGTTTGTGCTTTTCCTACTTATTTATAGTTCTTTAAATATTCTGGATTTGGATCCTTTAATGGACATATGCACTGTAAATATCTCCTCTGAGTCTGAAACATATCTTTTCATTCCCTTGTTGGTGTCTTTTGATGGTCAGACATTGTTCTATTTTAATGGAGTCCAAATTATCATTTTAAAATTTTAGTTTTCCCTTTAATGTCCTGTTTAAAAAGTTTTTGTCTGTCATCAATTAACTTATATTTTTAATCCAGTAAAAAAATAGAAGCAATCAAAAAATAACTTCTATACCCTGTCCACCAAAGAATCGACCAACCTGCCTGCACTACTGCTCATATACTTTGCTTTCCCTCTTATTTCAGTAATGAATTCTCCCTGGTCCTTACTAAAACCAAACTGGCCACTTATCCCATCTCCTCTCATCTACTTAAGAACTTCTCTTTTGCAAGTATCTCTCTTCTCTTTTGTACAATCAAGTTTTTCCTCTCTCCTAGCTCACAAAAACATAGCATGCAAACATATTATAATATTTACCCATTAGGACAATTTGAGGAGGGTTCATAAAAAGACCGTTTACAAAATGGCAGGGGCAAAGTGTAGGGAAAACATGAAATATATGATGTTATACGAAGTGCCCCAAGGCTACTAATAGTAGTGACATCACCAAGCCTAGATTCTTAGTAAAAAGAGATATTACCAGCTCCTGAAAGGAGATGGTCTAGTAGAAAGACCAGTTTAAAAGCGGCAATGAAGGGTATCAGCTTAAGTCTTTCCCTGCAGGGAGAGGGCTAGGGGAATGCATACCTTGAACTCACTTTCCTCCCTTCCTCCACTCTCCTGCTAGGAATACCCATTGGCCAAACTCAAATGAGAGTCAGAGGTTAAGATTGCTTATATAATCCATATACATCAGCTTTCTGGGGCATAGGGAAGGGTGAAAGAGGATGGGAAAACTTTGGAATGGCAAATGGCAGGTATACAGCAGACCCATCCTTTTAACTCTCAGAGTCCATTCTTATTCTTCTACTGCATGAAAAGTTTATGTATCTAACACAAAGACATAGATAATTCCTTCAACTCCTGTATTAGCACAGAATGATTACTTTTATCATACCCCCACAAGAAAACTAAAACATGTGCTATTACCAATGTTCTTCATATAATGAGGGAAAGAGGGTAGGGGGAATTGATTTAGGTAATTATAGTCCTTACTTCTGTAGCTGTTGCTGATGCCTAAATTGATAATTATGGCCACCTTCTCTCTATCACCCATTCCACGTTTTCCTTACCTTCCTTGGCTAAACATAGTTCTTTATATGAAAAGGTAACTTACTTCCATTCTTGTGGAACCCGTGTACTTAGACACTTAGATGCCATACTTTGACTACAGTTTTCCATTGATCTTGTAATGGTATAAAAGAAACATTTGGAGCATCATCATCCCACCAGGCTTAGTCATAAGTTTCCCTTTGAATGACCACCCCAGTTAGCCCTACCCTGAGCATAACCACGACTAGCAGGGCCTGCACCTCCATAACGTTTGGATAATAAGAGCAGTCCTTTGTTTCTCTGAGTGTCCCTGCTTCTTTCCCTCTGCACATTCCTTGCCACTTCTCTGAATGGCCCCTTACCCATTCAAGCCACATGGTTTACTAGCAAGGCCTGTATCTCCTACATTTTGGATGATAAGAAGTTTCTGTCAGCTTCTCCAAATGGCCTTTGCAACTTTCCATGTCCTGTGGTTTGAAACTTCCAATCCCCAGTATGAGTGGGAAATTTCTAATCCCCAGTATCCATGTGACCCCCTCTCCTCTGAGTCATAATAAAGGCAAGAGCCTCGGAGCCACATTTGCTTCTTGCCCCATCCTCCATGGACCCTCATGGGAGCCTAAATTAGTAAGCCCAGCAGGCAGCTTGACAGCCCTCATTTTCCCCTCTCCTCCTTCAGGGCCTCTGCTCTAACAAAGCTGTCTTGTCATGCATTCTCGGCTGGCTAGTTATCTGTGTTTGTGCCTCATCACCCAAAGAACTTTCACAGAATATCTAAAACAGACCTATGTTATTGGGAAAATGAATATTAAGAGACACTCTAGTCATTCTTTTGGGTTCTAGACATGCTCTTTCTTGTCCTTATTCTATAATAGAAACACAATTTCCTCCTGGAAATTAAGATTAATTACTTCAGGTGGTATGGTGACCAACGTCCCTCATTCAGCAGTATGAAACATCCAAATGGCCAATGGGTAGTCTTAATTTCCAGCTTATCAAAACTATGACTTCCTCCACAATGAAAATATTAAGACCTTCAAACTCATCAGTCTTGTAAACTTGAAGCAAAAAAAAAATTTAGGTAATTAGGGATAATAATGAGGGGACTAGTACAATCTCGCTAGTCCAGATTGGCGACAGTACCATATAATTAAAGCAAGAAACTCACCATGCCAGGCTGTAGCCCAATTCCTCAAGGTGCTCCAACCCAGCTGTCATCATAACTGAGACTTCATTATGCCACTCCAACACTCTATTAATGTAGATAAATCAGAGTGGGGGGGGGGCGGTAAGACTATGAGGATGAACCCATTAACTCACTTCCTTTGCTATAAAATGTATTCCCTGGTCAGAGGTGATGTTGCCTGGGATAACTTGGCAATGAATAAAGACCTCCAGTTAGTCCACAAATGGTAGTGCTATCAGAAACATTGAAACAAGAAGGCAAATGTTTTATGAAATATTCAGCTACGCTCTAAGGACAAAATAATGTACACTGCATGATGGGAAGGGTCAAATATAATTAACCAGTCCCCAGACATCCAACTTGATTCTGGGTAAATGCTACGACATAGAGTCTTGGCATTAGAATCTGCTTTTAGAAGTCTGGACATTTAGCAATGGCAGTAGCCAGATCACTTTAGGTAAGAAAAGACCTTGTTGTTAAGCTAATGATAACTTCTATTCCATCTGCTCTACCTACTTTGTACAAGGACCCACTGAGTAAGTTCCAGAGTGGTTGGGAAAAGAGTGTGACACCTGATTTTTGAGGTCTGTGCCAAAGCAAAAGTTCTTTGATATGTATTTACATCATACATGATCTATCTGTAAACAGGACCATGATAGTCCCTCCTCTTTTAACCAGTCAGATGGAACCAGGTATAATGTCATGAACGTGGGAGAAGCAGTGAAGCATCAGGAACAGGTAACTCCTGATGATACAATTTCCTTTTGCCTTCTAGGCCTGCTCAGACCTGGCTCTGAATTCATCTTCCATTTTATAATGCAATGTTCCTATGCATGTCCAATTTTATGGTTCAGTGGATTAGAAAACGTCTAGTTCATGCTTGGCAGTTGAGGTCACATCCTCACTTGGTGACTTTTAGTCATTCATTCAGTCTCTACCAGAGTCCAGCAGCAAACCAAAAGCTGTTTTAAACAGAGAATAGTTGCTGCTAAAGGATGGCATGATCTTATCCTAAAATTCTCTATTCTCCTACTTTGTGGTTTGCAAGTATGCATTTTTTAGGTCACTTTGTTTATACCAAAATATTTTAAAGTAAATCAGTGATGTCTTGATATTGTACCCCTAAATGAATTTCCAAAAGTTAAAATCAACGTATCTCTCCAAAATTAAAGAAAAAATCCTACTTAGACAAAATGATATCATTTCACTTAATAAAATTAAAATTCCAGAGATTTCCAGGGAAGATGGAGGTGTAGGGAGCACCAAGAATCCATCTTTCCTCCAAAACAACTAGTAAGCAGGCAGGAACTGTCTCAAACAACTGTTCTGGGGCTCTGGAGGTCATAAAACACCTTACAGCATCCAGGAAAGTGTGGGAGGAAGAGACTGCTGAACTACTATAAAGCAATGTAAGAGCACTTTCTGTATGGCAGCTGCTGGTGCCCATCCACCACTATATGGTAGGCTGCCTCAGAATCCTGTCCCTAGCTAGTTGTTGCTGACAGCAAAGGACATAAAATTCCTGTTTCTCAAGAACAGGGGTGGTGATTACAACTTTTTTTTTTTTCTTTTTTTTTTTTCTTATTTTACATTACAACTTTTGATTTGTGAATTTGGATTGTTGGGTCTTGGTGCTGAGCTACTGTTTTGATGCAACCTGGTCAAATATGACAGCAGCTATTGTTATCAACCCTGTCTGGAGAAGGATGGAGGCAGTGGAGATTTAAAGACACAGGGTCTCCTCAGGACTACAGGGAGCAGTTTTCTGTAAGGCACAATCAACTGGGCAGACCAGGGAAACACAGTTAAGTGGACTGTCAAAGAGACTTGTGGTGCCCATCCTGATCCCCTCCAGGACACTATGGAGTCAGTCTATGCCCCCATCGTGGGTGTCTGGCCCTGATTTGGTGGGTATTACTGGTCTGGGAATGTGTTCTCCAAGGTGACCCTCCTCCAGCAACTTGATCTCCAGGCAAAAGTAGCTAGAGTCAATGAAAAGAGTGTAAAAACTCTACAGAGGTAAAACAAAGACAAACAGAACAGATCAAGATTCCTGGAGAAGGAATGGAGGAAAGGAAGCTTTCTCCTGGTAGTGAAACAATTGCACAAATAAGGCGATCTTAAAAATTGTACCATATAATCAGGGCAAGAATCGATGAAGAGCTCAAAAAAGTTAAAAGAATTAAACATGGGCTATTCCAAAGGTCTAGAATAATTTAAACTAAGAATCAAGGAAGAGCCTTAAAACAAAGACAATCAACAATAAAACCCTAGGCAAGAGAGAGAAACTGACTTTCACAGTAAACTCATAAAGATAATCAGATGCTCAGACATGAGCAATAAAATAACAAGACAAACTGAAAAACCAGGGAGACAAGGCTCAATCAGGGGAACAAATTAACACTGCAGAGGAGACATAGAATTTGGAACAACTAATCAACAAATTTTTTAAAAATCCCCTAAATCAATTCAAGGAGATGAGGGAAAATATGGCCAACGAAATAAAGGATATCCAGAAGAAAGACACTGAGTGAGCATAAAGAAGAATTTTAAAGTATAAAAAGAAAAAGAACAGAAATTATGGGAATGAAGGACACAATAGAAGAGATTAAAAATACCCAAGAGGCACAAAGCATCAAATTTGAGCAGGCAGAAAAAAGAATCAGTGAACTAGAAGACAGGACGATCAAAATATTATACACAGAGGAACAGATAGAAAAGAATGGAAAAAAGTTGAACAGGGTCTTGGAGTTTTGAATGAATTACCCAAACATACACATCATCCTGAAGGAAAAGAGAATGAAAAACAGCCAGAAAGAATATTTGTGGAAATAACGACCAAAAGTTCCCCAATTCTTATGAAACCATAAATATTCATGTCTAGGAAGCATAAAATAATTTAAAAAAAATAAATTCCAATAGACATATTATGAGACATGAACTATCCTAAATGTCAAATGCTGAAGATAACAAGAGAATACTGAAAGAAGCAAGAAAAAAGTGATTCATCACATTCAAGTGATGCACAATAAGAACAACTGTTGGTTTCTCATTAGATACCATGGCAGTGAGAAGGCAGTGGTATCATATATTTATGGTACTGAAAGAGAAAAACTGCCATCTAATAATTCTATATCCTGCAAAACTGTCCTTCAAACAGAAAAGGGAGATTTTTAAATATTCACAGCTAAACAGAAACTGAGAGAGTTCATCAACAAAAGAATTGCTATACAAGATATACTAAGGGAGTTCTAAAGACTAGAAAGAAAAGACGAGAGAAAGGCTTGGAGTAGAGTGAAGAAATTGAGATTATCAAAAAGAGTAACTAAAAGGGGAAAAAGAGAGACAAAAAAAAATGACATAAAAACCAAAGCATAAAATGGTTAAAGTAAAAAAAGAAAAAAAAATGGATGAAGTAAGTACTGCATTTACAGTCCTAACATTGAATGTTAATGAATCAAACTCCCCAATCAAAAGGCAGAGATTGGCAGAATGGACAAAAAAAAAAGTATGATCCAACCTCACGCTGTTTACAAGACACTCACCTTAGACCCAAAGACA
>PVIY010006485.1:0-38523 GCA_004026745.1 Myrmecophaga tridactyla | reverse complement strand
CAAAATACATGAGGCAAATAATGTCCAAAAAGGGGAGAAATGGATACCTCTACAGTTACAGTGGACTTTTGATACACAACTCTCATCAATAGATAGAACATCTAGGCAGAGCTTCAATAAGGAAACATGGAACTTGTATATTATGGTAAATGAAGAGGTCCTAATGAGAATTAGCTACTAAAAACCTCATGACAGAGTTACTTCTGGGAAGATGGCAGAATAGGATAGGGAGAACTAATTCCAGAAGAGGCAGACAAACACCAGGACAGCAGTCCCAGGGTACAAGTGGCCAGAAAGAAACTTCTACATTATATATGGAGGTCCTGGAAGAAAAAGTGAAGGAAATACGGCTGAGAGCATGGGGTGAGTTTATTCCGTGATGACAGCACCTGTGGCAGGCTGCTATGTGCAGGCCACAGTGGGTGCTGGAGGAGTGGTGCCCTCCTGCACTCTCACCTCCACAGCCAGCTGGGGAGTCATCTCTCAATCCTGCAGCTAGAGGTACCTAAGTGGGAATCTGGGAACCAGCAGACTTGTTTTATCCATACAAACAGACCTTACTGCAGTGCCTAACGCCTAATCCCCAACCCTGAGGCAAGCCGCTGCAGATGCCTGGTTTTGGGGGAGACTGGGGGGACCTCCTCTTAGGAGGATAGGGGATGTAGAGCAGAGCCAATCTGACACTGACCAGTGAGAGAGAGACTCTGGATCCTGCTGCCTATATCCTTTATCCACAGAGGCCCAGAGTGTTCACGGTGCACAAGGGCAGAGAGGCAGAGACAAGGGAGAGAGCTGCACTGCAGCACCAGGAACTCTATCCCCAGCCCAGAGGCCTTTGAGTGCTCACAGGCCTGGATCTAGGGTGTAGACAAAAAGTAGAACTCACAGACTGGCTGCAGGCTGAGGAAGGTGAATCTCTCAGACACACAGCTTAAGGTCATTCCACTCTTAGAATCACTAGACCCATCTCATCGACAAGTGGATTCTCTGCTGAGATGCACAGTGTCCGTACCCATGCCTGGGGCTGGTGGATTTCAGCATGCATGGAAACCTGCTGCATGGACTGGGCTCTCACATGGTCTGGACCTGCCCAGTGGACTGCAAGCAGGAAGCAGTGAGCTTCAGGGGAAAAGGTGGCCCAAGAGCAGCACCTGCTAGGAAGACAGGGAATGTGCACTCCATTAAACTGCTTTTCACTCAGTCTACAACAGGTTTCCACATAGGCTTGCATCACTTGCAGGAGGCCTCGGCTCTGGTTTGGCTGGGAATGACTGACAAACCAATTGCCAAAGGAGACCTTCAAAGCAATCAATATACCACTCTCTTCTATAGATAGAAGAACCAGACAGAAGATCAATAAAGAATAGAGAACATAAATGGTGTGATAAATGAATTACATTTTAACAGTCATGTATAGATCATTGCAGCCCCAAGCACGAAGATATACATTCTTCTTAAGTGTTCATGGAACATTCTCTAGGAGAGATCATCTGCTGGGGCACAAAACAGGTCTTAATAGATTTTGAAAAGTTGAAATTATTCATGTTGCTTTCTCTGACCAGAATGGAATGAAGTCAGAAATCAATAACCACCAAAGAATCAGAATTTTCACAAATACATGGACATTAAACAACATACTCTTAAACAATCAGTGGTCAAAGATGAAATTGTGTAAATATCAAGACAAATGAAAACAAGAATACAATATAGCAAGACCTATGGGATGCAGTGAAGGTGGTGTTGAGGTGGAAATTTAAAAGCTCTAAATACCTACATTACAAAGGAAGAAAGAGCTAAAACCAAAGACCTAACTGAACAATTGAGAAACTAGAGAAAGAACAGCAAACTAACCTTAAAGCAAGTAGAAGAACAGAAATAACAAAGATTAAAGCAGAAATAAATGAATTGGAGGAAAAAAACAGTACAGACAATAAAACCAAATGTTGGTTCTCTGAGAAGATTAACAAGACTGGCAAACCCATAGCTAGACTAGCTAGACTGACAAAGTCAAAATGATAGAGGATGTAAATAAGTAAACAAAATCAGAAATGAGAGGGGGGTCATTACCATGGACCCCCAAAGAAATAAAACAAATCATAAGAGGATACTATGAACAACTGTATGACAACAAACTACACAACTTAGATGAAGTGGACAATTTCCTAAAAACACATGAAAAGCCTATACTGTCTAGTGAAGAAATAGAAGCTCTCAACAAACCCATCACAAGAGATTCAATAAGTCATCAAAAACGTTTTTACAATGAAAAGCCCAGGGCCAGAAGTCTTCACAGGGGAATTTTACCAAACATTCCAAAAAGAATTAAACCATTCCTGCTCAAATTCTTCCAAAACATTGAAGAAAAAGAAATACTACCTAGCTCATTCTATGAAGCTAATATCATCTAATACCAAAACCTGATAAAGATACCATAAGAAAGAAAATTTACAGGTCAATCTCCCTAATGAATATAGATGTAAAAATTCTGAACAAAAATAATTTCAAATGGAATCCAATGGCACATTAAGAGAATTATATAATGCAACCAAGTGGGGTTTATTCCAGGCATACAAGGGTAGTTCAACACAAGAAATTCAATCAATATAACACATTAACAAATAAAAAAAAGAAAAATCACATCATCATCTCAATTGATGCTGAAAAGGCATTTGATGAAATTCAGCATCCTTTTATGATAAAAACATTTCAAAAGGCAGGAATAAAAGGAAACTTCCTCAATATGATGAAGGAGAGTTGCAAAAACTCACAGTCAGCATCATACTCAATGTAAGAGACTGAAAGCCTTCCACTTAAGATTAGGAATGAGACAAGGATATCCCGTGTCACCACTGTTATTCAGCATTGTGCTAGAAGTTCTAGCTAGAGCAATCAGGCAAGAAAAAGAAATAAAACACATTCAAATCAGAAAGGAAGAAGTAAAACTCTCATTATTTGCAGATGACATGATCCTACATTTGTAAAATCCAAAGAAATCTATGACAAAGCTACTTGAGCTAATAAATAAATTCAGCAAAATGGTGAGATACCAGATTAATGTGCAAAAATCAGTAGTGTTTCCATAAACTAATAAGGACCTAACTGAGGAGATAATTAAGAAAAAATTCCATTCACAATAGCAAATAAAAGAGACTTAACCAAGGAAATAAAACTGAAAACTACAAAACATGGTTAAAAGAAATCAAAGAAGACCTACATAGGTGGAAAAACATTCCATGCTCATGGATAGGAAAACTAAATGTCATTAAGATGTCAATTCTACCAAAATTGATTTACAGAGTAAAATCAATAACAATCAAAATTCTGACAACCTAATTTGCAGGCTTGGAAAAGCTAATTATCAAATTTATTTGGAAGGGAAAGGGACCTCAAATAGCCAAAAAACAAAAAACAAAAAACAAAAAAAAACCAAACTCCTAAAAAGAAGAATGAAGTGGGAGGACTTACCCTTCCTGACTTTAAAGCTTATTATAAAGCCTCAGTGGTCAAAAAACATGGTATTGGCACAAAAATAGACATATTGACCAATGGAATTGAACTGAGAGTTTAGGAATAGACCCTCAAATCTATAGTCAATTGATTTTTTACAAGACCCCCAAATCCATTGAACTGGGGACAGAATAGAATCTTCAATAAATGGGGCTGGGAGAACTGGAGATCCATAGATAAAGGAATGAAAGAGGACCCTTATCTCACAGCCTACACAAAAATTAACTCAAAGTGGAGCAAAACCTAAAATATAAGAGCCAGTACCATAAAACTCCTAGAAGAAATCATCGGGAATCATCTTCAAAAACCTAGTGATAGGAGGTAAGGTCCTTAGACCTTACACCCAAAGCACAAGCAATGAACGAGAAAACAAGTAAATAGGAAGACTTCAAGACAGAACATTCCTGTGCATCAAAGGACTTTGTCAAAAAGGTGAAGAGGCATCAACTCAATGAGAGAGAATATTTGGAAACCATATATCTGATAAGGATTTGATATCTACCATATATAAAGAAATCCCACAACTCAACAACAAAAGTACAAATGACTCAATTATAAAATGGGCAAAAATATGAACAGACATTTTTCCAAAGAGGAAATACAAGTGGCTACAAAGCACATAAAAAGACTGTCATCTTCCTTAGCTATTAGGGAAATGGAAATCAAAACCATAAGAGATGTCATCTCACACGTATTAAAATGGCCACTTTAAAACAAACAGGAAACTACAAATGTTGGAGAGGTTGTGGAAAAAATGGAATATTTATTCACTGTTAGTGGGAATATAAAATGGTACAGCCATGAAAGATGTTTGGCAGTTCCTCAGAAAACTAAATATCAAGTTGTCATATGACTAGAAAATTCTGCTACTCGGTATATACCCAGATCTGAAAGCAGAGACTTGAACAGACATTTTCACACTGATGTTCACAGTGGCATTATTCACAATTGCCAAAAGATGGAAACAATCCAAGTGTCTATCAAAAGATGAGAGGATAAATAAAATGTGGTATATACCCATAATGGAATATTATGCAGCAATAAGAAGGAATGAGGCCCTAAAGCATGCAACAACATGAGTCAAACTTTAGGACATAAAGCTGAGTGAAATAAGCCAGAATCGAAAGAAAAGATATTGTATGATTTTACTAAAATGAACCACCTAGAAAAGGTAAGCTCAGAGTCTTAAAATGTAGAATCAGGGGACCTAGTGAAAGACAGATGTTAGAGAAGGGAGAACAGTTACCTAATATGTGCAGAATTGTTAACGAGATTGAACTTAAATGTTTGGGAATAGACAGAGGTGACGGTAGTTCATTATTGGGACTACAAGTAATAGTGCCATATTGAAGGTGAATTTGATTAAAAAGGATTGTTTAAAGTCATGTATCTCATTGATTAACACTACAATATATATATATATATAAATTCATGTATGAACCACTACAAATTTATGACACCTGTACAAGGAATTAATAATAGAGTGGTATATGGGGCACAATCACCTACTGCATGCTATGATCTCTATATAATAGTAATTCCTTACTAGTACCACACCAATACTAAGGATAAATAATTGGAGGAGATAAGAGATACGGGATATTTTGGGTTTTCTTTGTGCGTTTGTATCTATCTGCTATCTTTTATTTTGGAGCAATGATAATTGTCTAAGTTAATATAATTGTGCCTACACCTTTTCTATACACTGCACCATATGCTATCATATGTGTATACTGCATTCTCCTTTCTGCTCATCAGTTGACAGACCCTTAAGCCCCTTCCATCCAGTGGCAATCATGATTAATGCCACCATAAACATCAGTGTGAAAATGTCTAATCATGTCCCTGCTTTCAGTTTTTCTGAGTATATTCCTGGTAACAGGATTGCAAAAGAGTGATGATAATTGCACAACCAAGTGAGGATACTGTGAGGCACTGATTGTTTAATTTGGAGAGACTACATGATGTGTGAATACATCTTGGTAGACCCTGCAAAATAAATAACTAAATAAATAGAAAGAAAGATAGATACAAATGCTGAAGAAAATGTGGAGAGAAAGGTAAATCTATACCATGTTGGTAGAGTAGTAAAAAGGTACAGCCCCTCTGGAAGGCAGTTTGGAAGATCCACAGGAGGCTAAATGTAGGGTCATATATGATTAGGAAATCCTGTTGCACAGGAATATACTCAGAAAAACTGAAAGCAGGGACATGATTAGACATTTTCACACTGATGTTTATGGTGGCATTAATCATGATTGCCACTGGATGGAAGGGGCTTAAGGGTCTGTCAACTGATGAGCAGAAAGGAGAATGCAGTATACACATATGATAGCATATGGTGCAGTGTACAGAAAGGGTGTATGCACACTTATATGGTGATACTGTGAGCCAGTGATTGTATACTTTGTATAGTTTGTGTAGTGTGTGAATATATCTCAATAATTTGAAGGAAAAAAAACCTTATGACAAAGAAAGGCCCAGGACTATATGGGTTTACAGGTGAATTCTACCAATCATTCCAGGAAGAATTAATAACAATTGTGCTTAAACTCTTACAAAAAATTGAGTAGGAAGAAACTCTACCGAACTCATTCTATGAAACCAACATCACCATGATTCCAAAGCTAGATAATGATATACAAGAAAAGGAAACTACAGGCCAATTTCTCTTCTGAATACAGATGTAAAACTCCACAACTAAATATTTGAAAATCAAATCTAACAGCACACCAAAAAAAGTTATAAGGCATTTTCAAGTGGGTTATATCCCATATATGCAAGTGCAGTTCAACATAAGAAAATAAATTAATGTAATATACCACATTAATAAAACAATCGGGGAAAATGCATGATTATCTCAATTGATGCAGAAAACGCATTTGACAAAATCCAGCACTCTTTCTTGAAAAAAACACTTAAAACTTCTTCAACATAATAAAGGACCTGTATGAAAAACCCACAGCTAACGTCATACTCATTGGTGAAATATTGAGCCTTTCCTTCTAAGATCTGGAAAAAGTCAAGTATGCTCACTGTCACCACTGTTATCCAACATTTAACTGGAAGTTCAAGCCAGAGCAGTTAGGCAAGCAAAAGTAATAAAAGGCAGCCCCCCCAAAACTGAAAAAGACAAAGCAAAACTTTCATTATTTGCAGATGGCATGATTCTATAATATTTAGAAAGTACAAAAAAATCTACAGCAAAGCTAATAGAGCTAATACCTGAATCCAGCATAGTGGTGGGGTACAGGATCAACATTCAAAATTCAGTAGTGCTTCTATACACTACTAATGAGCAATCTGAGGAGGAAATTAAGAAAAATCCATTTACAATAGCAACTAAAAGAACCAAATATCTAGGAATTAATTTAACCAAGGATGTAAAGGACTTATATACAGAAAACTATAAAACCCTGTTAAAAGTGATCAAAGACGACCTGAATGAAATAAGGAGATCCATGTTCATGGATTGGAAGATTAAATATCATTAAGATGCCACTTCTACCCATAATGACTTACATAATCACTGCAATCCCAATCAAAATTTCAACAACCTACTTTGCAGAAATAGAAACACCAATTATTAAATTTATTAGGAAGGGAACAGGGCTTCAGACAGACAAAAATATCTTGAAAAAGAAAGTTGAAGTGGGAGGACTGACTCTTCCTGACTTGAAAGTGTATTAGAAAGCTACAGTGGTCAAAACAGCATGGTACTAGCATTAGGATAGACATATTGACCAATGGAATTGAATTGAGAGTTCAGAAATAGATTTTCACATCTACAACCAGTTGATATTTGACAAGGCTGCCAAGTTCATCCAATTGGGAGAGAATAGTCTTCAACAAATGTTGCTGGGAGAACTGGATATTCATATGCAAAAGAATGAGAGCAGACCTGTATTTGTCACTATATGCAAAAATTAACTTCAAATAGGTCAAAGATGTAAATATAAGAACCAGGATTATACAACTCCTATAAGAAAATGGAGGGAATCATCTTCAAGACCTTGTGGAAAGTAATTGTTTCTTAGACTTTACACCCAAAGCACAAGTAACAAAAGAAAACATAGATAGATGGGACCTCCTCAAAATAAAAACTTTTGTGCTTCAAAAGACTTGGTAAAGAAAGTGAAATACAACTAATTAATGGGAGAAAATATTTGGAAACCACATATACAATAACGGTTTAATATCCAGAATATATATAGACATCCTACAACTCAAAAATGAAAAGATAAACCATTAAATTTTTTAAAAGGGCAAAGGACTTGAATAGACACTTTTCCAAAGAGGAAATCCAAATGGCTAAAAAAAGTAAATGAAAGATGTTCAACATCACTAGCTATTAGGGAAACCCAAATCAAAACAACAATGACATCATTTCACACCTACTACAAAGGCCATCATTAAAAAAAAAACAGAAAGCCACAAGTGTTGGAGAGTATGGAGAAATAGGAACACTCATTTCATTGTTCATAGAAATGAAAAATGATACACCCTGAAAGACAATTTGGCAATTCTTAAGGAAGCTCAGTATAGAATTGTCATATGATCTGGCCATCCCACTTTTAAGTATATAACCAGAAGAACTGAAAGCAGGGACTTGAACAAACATTTTCACACCAATGTTCATGGTGGCAGACTCACAATTGTCAAAAGATGGAAGCAACCCAATGGCCATTGACCAATGTATGGATAAACAAATTATGTATATATACATATAATGTGATATTATTCAACTGTAAAAAAGGAAGGAAGTTCTGATGCATAAGACAACATGGACAAATCTTGAAGACATTTTGTTGCGTGAAATAATCAGACACAAAATAACAAATATTGCATGATTTCACTGTTATGAACTAATTATAATAAGCAAACATATTGAGTTAGAAGCTAAAATATAGGCTAACCAGTGATAGACAAGGGTTAAAGAATGTGATTGAAGCTTAATTTGTATAGATTTCTTGTTTAGGCTGATGGTAAAGTTTGGAAATGGATGGTGGTGATAGCAGCACATTATTGTAAATGTATCTACAGCACTGAACTGTATAGGTGAAGTAGTTAAAGAAGAATCTTAGAATGTATATATTACTAGAATAAAAATTAAGAGATAAAACATAGGACTGTCTGCTGTTTTGAAACTGTTACGTATCCCCCCCCCCAAAAAAAAAACATGTTCTTTTAATCCTAATCCAATCTTGTGGGTTAAGACCTATGTTTAGGGTGGAACCTTCTGATTATGGTGTTACCATGGAGATGTGATACACCCAAATATGGGTGTGACCTTCTGAGTAGATTATTTCCATGGAAGTGTGATCCCACCCATTCACAGTGAGTCTTCTTTAGTTTACTAGAATCCTTTAAAAGGGGAAATGTTTTGGAGAAGCTTAGATGCAGACATTTGGAGATGTTTCGAGAACTGACATAGACACAGATGTTTGGAGATGTTTGGAGCTCAGAGAAAAGGCCACTAGAACCAGCAGCTGAAAGCAACAAAACCCAGAGGCAAAGGGCCAGCAGACATCACATTCTTTCCCACATGACAGAGAAACCCTGGAAAGGCATCAGCCTTTCTTGGGTGAAGGTATCCTCTTGTTGATGTCTAAATTTGGACATTTTTATGCCTTCGAATTGTAACTTTAATTTAGTAATCCCCTTTGTAAAAGCCAATCCATTTCTGGTACATTGTATTCCAGCAGCATTAGCAAACTAAAACAGACTGTTCAACACAGTGACCCCTATCATATATAATTAACTATAGTTACTAGTACAAGTATAAGAATGTTCTTCCATGAATTATAACAGTCTGATAGTAATATGAGGTACTACTATTAGGGTGGTACATAGGAAAAATATACCAAATGTAAATATTGGATGATAGAACTATTTTAATAATCTTTTGTCAATTATAATAAAGGTAACAACTGTTAAAAAAGTACAATTATAAAAAATGTGCTATCTATCATCAATTGTTACAAATATTCCACACCAATACAAGGTGCTGATGGTGGGAGTGTTCATGGGAATCCAGTATTTTATGCATGATTTTTTTCTTTTGAATTTTTTAAAGTTTTGTATGCATGATTATTTTTTAAACTCACAACTTCTCTAATTAAAATAATAATATCATAAGATTAAAATTGCTCAGTATTATAATACTACTTCCATATTTTAATCTCTTTGTGCCAGAAATATCCCTTTCACTATACTGACTTTACACTTGCAACTTTCTGTTGGTTTAACTTTCTTAAAAATGAAAACATTAGGGATAACAAGTGAAAAAAATCAGGCAAAATTAAATTACAAAGTCTAAGATTGCAAACATAAATAGAAAAATTTCAAAGAAAATTTAAGATAGTGGTTAACTTTGGGAAGAGGAATATGGTTATAATTGGGTACAAAGGAAGGGACAGGGATGAAAGGGAAGGGCTTTGGATGCTGGCACTGTACTACTAGTTGACCTAGGCAGTGACTGCATAAAATTTTCTTTATGAGTAGTCTTAAATTATATATATATATATTTATGCATTTAAAAACAAAAGTATAATATAATAAATGAAAATACATTTGGAATGTAAAAGTGCTCTACATTTGTTAAGCATTATAATTTGGGGGAAGGGAGAAAGAAAGAGAGAGAGGGAGAGAGAGGGAGAGAACAGAACTTAAAAGGCATTATTTTCACTTACAGTGACCAAATTGAAATAAATGTGGCTTTTTAAAAGTAAATTGCTTATTTTAGTCCAATCTATCTACAGGCATTACCAAGGACCTGTTTTTGAGGTTAGCACTATAATAATGACATTATTTTTATAACTGTGACCATCAATTCTAAATTTTGTTCCCATGCATTAGAAATTTTTTTCTGATGGTTTCTTTTGACAAATACTCTAACAAATGCTGTTTGATCATTTTCGAGAGGACTCAAGAAGACAGTTTAAAATGACAAAATATTGTATTTAAAAATGGGAAATTCCCTTTTCTTGTCAAAATCGATGCATTTCTTAGTCTCTTGGAAAAGGGAACATCCTCTAGGTCTTCCCAGAGAATATACTGAGAGGGTAATTTAGCAGGTTGTAAATAATAGATCATTCCAGCATTCTTGTTTTCTCTTCAGACTCCCATCTCTACAGTATTCCAGGGAACTTTCAGTTTTTCAACTCTTTAAAATCTAGGCCATTGTTGAATTTATACTTAGATGTTTCAACACTGCAGATGATAAATATCACTTCCAAGTGCTTGCACCAACTAATCAAATTCTAAATCCTTGGTAGTACACCAATAGCAATTAAATTGGCCCAATTTCATTCCCTCTAATCTAACACCCTTGAAACTCATTCCCACATGCTCCCCAGACTACTGTTTTATAGATTTATGAGGTCTTACATATTTTTTGTTCTATAAGCTACCTCTGTCTGAGCAGGCCGTCAATGTAATCCTCCTAGCTCTGCTGGTTTCTAAATCTTGTAAATGCCCTGGAGACAATAAGAGATGGTAGGGATGATCCTGAGGAGAAGTGGCATAAATTAGCTAGGTCATTGCCGCAAATATAGCCATTGACAGGTTTTTATGGCATGGAATACTGTTCCCTCCAATAGGAGAATGGAACTGTTTCCATAGACAAAGGGAATTTAAGGTATATTCAGAACATCTTGGATTTTTCCAGGCCAGTCCAATTATCTCTACCCTATTTCTCAGGGTCTTACTTCTTCCTCACCAGTGCCCTTATCTTAGTGGAAGAGCCTTTTGAAGTCTTCAACTCTGTAACCTTTACAATCAAATCCTGGGATTTAGTCATATTTGCCCTGAAACATAGATGATGAAGCATTCCTTCAAAGCTTTATTGGAGACTTTATGTTCCATGTGTGTTCTTTATTGCATGGCAATGGCTTTTAATTTCTCCTTTTTCCTATGAATATTCTCCAGGGTCTTAATAATAAGTTTAATAACTCCACAATCTTCATAATCACTTCGTTGTCCTAGTGATTTATATTCATGTCCCACTTTATCACATCCTACCAGTGATAACTTGAGTAATCATGTTTCCTCAGCATGCCAAGGGTTGCCATGTTCCTGTTTGCTCCCAACAAGGAGATTCTACTGTATTCCTTGAAAGTATGAGAACTGCCATCCATGAATACCACTTTGAAGGCTTTTTTCTTGGTCTCGAGCAGGAAAGAAATAGAACATTTAAGTTATGGTAATTCAAAGAGAATTTGATAAAGGGACTATATCCAAAGGTGTAAACAGAGTATTTGAAGACCACAAGCAAGAATACAGCATGCCTTGGTCAGTGAGTGGAGAAGCTATGTCTACCAGAGTCAGCTCAGGAAAACTCCATAGGGAGGGACCTGCTGGAATAAATGGGCAGACCTCACTCACCTCTCTCCCTTCTATCTACTACAACCCCTGTTGGCTGCACACTAGGAAGTTAAATGCCAAGGAAACCTGCTCTATAATAGTCTCCTTGGGCAGCCAGCCAGGCAGAGAAAGGTAGTGATTTACCTGGAGTTGTAATAAAATATCTGGTATGCTACCCTAGAAATAACCAACCAAACAAACAAACAAAACCTCTCTTGACCCTCACAGCTACTATTCAAAAATATCTATACTCCATTTCATTCTCTCTTAGGGTATCAGGATTTGTCTATTCCATGCCACCTAAACAGCTCTTGTCAAAGTCACCACACAAAATAGTCTTTTCATAACCTCAATCTCTCAGCCTATCAAAAGTATATGCACAGTCGGTTATTCCCTCTCTCTTGAAATATTTCTTCTCTTGCCTTCCAGGGCCTTATTCTCTTACCTCTCTGTTTATCCCTTCTTGGTCTCATTTGCTGGATGCTCTTTGCCTTGCTGATCTCTAAACGTTGGTCAGCTCAGTCTTTGGCCCTCTTTTCTTATCTATCCATAATCGCTCCCTGGAGGATTTCATCCTGCTTGATAGCTATAAATATATGCTTTAAACTTCTAAACTGAAATCATCAGTCTAAACCTCCCCCTCAAACTCCAGACTAGTAAATCAAAATACCTATTTAACATCAGCACTTGGATCTTTAATAGGCATGTCAAACTTAGTAGATCTAAAATCAGTTTCGATTTTGCCCTACAAGTAGCTGCTTCTCCCTACCATTTCCCTTCTCAGTAAATTACAGAGTAAGTACATCAGACCAAAAACTGTGGAACTGTGTGCTCTTTCACACCCCAGATCCAATCCATCAGCAACTTCTTTCTACCACACCATTCCACAGATATGAAATCTAACTTTTCCTCACCACTTCAATAGCTCTTACCCCAGACTAAACTACTGTCTATAGTCCAGATGGAAACAAACTCTAATTGGTCTCCCTGCTTCCACTCTTATCCTGCTATAGTCTATTCTCCACATATCTGAAAAGATATGTTTAGATGAACAATTGCTTATTATCCAAGAGAGCAAAAGCATAACGATATGTAATAACCACACCAAACTTCAGTGAGCACATTTTGGGCATCTTGAATGATTGGTTCATATCCTAGCCTTAATCACAGACTGAAATCCTTATATTAGGTCCCATACTCTGAATCTAGACACTTCTTAAAGGAATTTGCCATCCAGTAAATAAAACACTTTCAGAGAGCTAATTTTCTACTAATATGAGTTCTAAGATAAATAATCCAAGATTATTGTAACTATCTGGAATGATACCAGATGCATCTTTCCTTCCATCTTTATTAGCTCTTGCCTTTGTATTCCATCTCCTATTACACCCCGTCTTCTCACTCTACCTTAGCAAGGTCTATTCCTACTTTAGACTCTTTGCTTTTCCTCTTTGTTTTGTTTGTGTAATTGCTTTGGCTTCCTCCCTCACCTCCTTCAGGTCTTTGATCAAATGCCACCTCCTCAATGAGGTTTTCTCTGAGTATTTTATTTAAAATTGCATCAATAGTACTTAGTACCATATGACATATTGCATTCTTACTTGTTTATTTTCCTTTTTGTCTTTATTCATTTCTAGAGTATAAGCTCCATGAAAGCAGGGATTTATGAGTTTGGCTCATTATCAAAAACAGTATCTACCACATGGTAGGCACTCAAAAAATATTTTTTGAGTGGCAGTGAAGTACAAGTGTGGTTCAGTGATGTTCTGAGCTTTGTAATAGACCAAAGTATAATTTTTGTCTTTTCCCTAATGCTTTCATATATGCCAGACTCATGTTTCTAGCTGTTTACCAACATCTTCACCCAGATATCCCATAAGCAGCAACAGTTTGTAAGTCCAACTCCAAATTTATTACATCCCTCTGTCATCCTCCCACCATTTTGCTTCTCTTCTGTAGATATTGTTGAGGTAAGAAGATGTAACTGCATTCATAAAAAATAGCCAAAGAAAGAAATAATTAAGACTAGAGTGCAGATAAATGAAGTAGAGAATACAAAAACAACTGAGGGACTCATTAAAACTAAAAGTCGATTATTTGGGAAAAAAATCAGTAAAATTGACAAGACTTTAGCAAGATTTATATGGAAAAAAAATAATAAAATTAGAAATGATCTTACAAGAAATAAATAGGATTATAAGGAAATACTATGAACAATCACATGACAACAAATTAGATAATATAGACAAAATGGAAAAAAACTTAGAAACACATAAATTACCTAAATTGACTCAAGAATAAACAGAAAACATCAACAAACCTATTACAAGTAGACAATCAATAGATAATCAAAGAAAAGTCCATAACCAAATGACCAAATAGTGATTGTACCAGACATTTTAAAGGTAATTGACACAAATACTTCTCAAACTCTTCCAAAGAGTTCACAAGGAGGGAACACTTCTTAATTCATTCTGAGGCTACCTTTACTCATGTGCCAAGTCCTGATAAAGGCATACCAAGAAAAGAAAATTGCAAATCTTTTCTCTTTATAATACAAATGGAAAAAATCTTAACAAAATGCTAACAAACTGAATCCAACAGCATAAAAAAGTATTATAAACCATGACCAAGTGGGATTTACCCCAGAATGCAAGTGTGAGTCAATATAAGAAGATCAATGTAATATACCACATTGATAGAATGAAGGAAAAAACAATATGATCTCAACTGACACAGAAAAGTCATTTGACAAAATACAGCTCCACTTTTTTTGCTAAAACACTGAGATAATTAGGAATAAAAGGCAACTTTCTCAACCTGATAAAGGCAATTTATGAAAAATTCACAGCTAATATCAAACTCAATGATGAAAAAGTGAAAGTTTTCCTCCTAATATCAGGAACAAGATAAGGATGCCTGATTTCACTATTGCTATTCAATATTGTACTAGAAGTTCTGGCCACAGCAATTAGGCAAGAAAAATAAATGAAAGATATTCAGATTGGGAAGGAAGAAGTAAGACTATCTCTATTTGCAGACTGCATGATTTTACATATAGAAAATCTGAAGGAATACACCAGATAACTACTTGAGCTAGTAACTAATTCAGCAAAGTATCAGGAAGCAAAATTAACACTCAAAAATCAATTGTGTTTCTATACACCAGAAATGAACAATCTAAAGAGGAAATATAAGAAAAAAGTTCCCTTGTCAATTGTATCTAAAATAATTTAACTAAGGATGTAAAAGACTTATGCATTGAAAACTACAAAATACTGCTGAAAGAAATGAAAGAAGACATAAATAAGTGACAAGACATTCCAGGTTCACAGCCTGTTAGACAATATTTTATTGAGATGACAATTCTTCCCAGTGATCTACAGTTTCAATGCAGCCCCTAACAAAGTTTCAGCAGCCTTTTGTGCAGAAATGGAAAAGCTGATCCTCAAATTAACATGGGAGCTCAAGGGGCCCTGAATAACCAAAAAATGTATATGAGAAAGAAGGACAAAGCTGGAGGACTCACACTTCCTAATTTCAAATCTTACTACACAGCCACCATAATCACAACAGTGTGGTAACAGGATAAGGATAGACATATTGACCCACAGAATAGAATTGGAAGTCCAGAAAAGACTATACATCTATGGCCAGTTGATTTTCAACAGGAATGCCAAGTATATGCAGTAGTCTCTTCAACAAATCATATTGGTAAAAATGGAAATACAAACATGCAAAATAATGAAGCTGGACCCCTACAACACACCATATATAAAATTAACTAATGGATTATGGATCTAAATATTAGAGATAAAACATAAGGGCTTTACAGTTTTAAAATGACCTGGGATTTGGTAATGGACTTTTAGATATGATACCAAATGCCACAAGCAACAACAGAAACAATAGATAAATTTGACTTCATCAAAATTCGAAACTTTTGTGCATCAAAAGTTATTAACAAGAAAGTAAAAAGACAGACCAAAGAATGGGAGAAAATTGTTTGCAAACCACATATTGGATAAAGGTTTAATTCCAGAATATATATAGAGAAATTTTTACAACACAATTCAAAAAAGATACAAAACTCAATTTAAAAATTGGCAAAGGAACAGATATTTTTCCAAAGAAGATATAAAAATGCCCAGTAAGCATATGAAAAGATGATCAACATCATTAGATACTAGAGAAATGCAAACCCAAACCACAATGAGATACCATATCACACCCACAAGGATGTCTGTTATTTAAAAAATAAAATAACAGTGTTGGAGAGGATGTTGGGAAGTAAATTAGTGCATTGTTGGTCAGAATATAAAATGGTGTAGGCTTTATAGAAAACAATATTATAGTTTCTCCAAAAGTTAATATAGAATTACCATATGACCCAACAATTGTACTCGTAAGTATATATACAGTGAAAGTGAAAATAAGGTCTCAAGCAGACTCTTGTACACTAATGTTCATTACAGCCTTATTTACTGTACCAAAAGATGTGGGAAAAAAAACAAGTGTCCATCAACAGATGAATGGATAAACAAAATGTGGTGTGTGTATATACATATATATATCTATATATGTATATACACATACATACACTCAATGGAGTATTATTTGGCCATAAGAACCAATGCAGTTCTAAAATATGCTATAACATTGATAAACCGTGAAAAATTTATGCTGAGTGAAATAAGCAAGGCATATAAGGACAAATATGTATGATGTCACTTATATGAGATATCTATGAATAATCACATTTGTAGAGACAGAAAATAAATTAAAGTAAGGAATAAAGATGGAAGGAAGGGAGAGCTTGGGCTTGGTGAGTATAGAGTGTTTATAAATAAAAATTAATAAAAAGAGTAGTAGTCTAGTTTTTTATCAATATGTCATATTTTCCTAAATATTATGGTATATGTTTTACCTGTCCATCCAGTCTACTCATCCCTATTTACTATTATATTAGTAGAGAAAGGAACATTGCTGACAAGTTCTGCTGGCAAGGAGAGTCCACCCTTAATTTGATGGGAGGTGGGATATCCAGATAAGTTTTAGGTCTTATTGTTCAGAACTTGATTCATCATTCAGTCTATTGGCAAACATTGCACAGCTTTGTTTTATTTCTAGGTCTTGATATTGTCCTTTTCTTTTGATAATGCGAAAGGAAAATGCATATGGGATGATATTGGTTTAATTCCCACTAGTAACAGAAGTTTCAAACAATCCCTGCCATGGTTTGGAGCTGTATGTATGCCAGAAAAGCATATTCTTAACTTTAATCCATTCCTGTGGGCATGAACCAAATGTAAGTAGGACCTTTGATGAAGTTACTTCCATTAAGGTATGGCAACCTCATTCAGAATGGGCCTTAATTCTATTACTGGAATCCATTATAAGCATAGTGAAATACAGACAGAAAGGAAATCATAGGACAAAAGAAGCTGAACATCAATAGAACACAGAAAAGAATGGGGAGACCAGGAGATGCTTCCATGTACCTTGCCATGTGACAAACTAAGGACTTAGGATCACCAGCAGCCAGTCCCAGAATGTTACAGTCTTTGGGAAGAAAGCATTGCCTTGATGATGCCATCACCATGTCTTGGATTGTATCCCAGCCTCAAACCATGAGCAAATAAACTCTCACTGTTTAGTCTGCTCCTTTTCATAGTATTTCCTTGAGCAGCCTAGGAAACAAAAACAGTCTCTATCTTCTTCACACCACTCTACCACTCTGAATCACTGCCTATTAGTGAAGGTGGTCACTCAACCTAAACCAGGACCAAACACTAATTGGATATTATCAGTTATGGAAGGCAGAATAATGTACCCCACAAAGATGTCCATGACCTCATGTCCAGAATCTGTGAATATGTCATAGTGTATGCCAAAGGAGAATTAAGATTGCAAATGGAAATAACGTTCCTAATCGGCTGGCTTTAAACTTGGATGATTAGCATGACTTATCCAGGTGAGTCCAGCATAATCACAACAGTCCAAGAGGTAGAAGAGTTGAGAGTCAGAGTGATGCAATTTAAGAAGGCCCAACCTGCTGTTGCTGGCTTTGAAGATGGAGGAAGCGTCCACAAGCAAGGAACACGAGCAATGTCTAGAAGGTGTAAAGGGCAAAGAGACTTTCTTCTAGAGTCTCCAAAAGTAATGCAGCCCAGCTGACACCTTTATTTTAGCCTAGTGAAACCCATGTCAGACTTCTGTGATGCTGAACTGTATGATAATTCATTTGTGTTGCTTTAAACCACTCAGTTTGTGGTAATTTGTTACAGTAGCAATGGAAAATGAACACATCAATTAACAACTGTCATTTCAGGACAGCCACCTTCCTTCATTTCACTGAATGACTATGATATAGTTATGTAACAGAGAAGTTAAAAATTTTTTGTTCCTGCTTTTATTTGGTAGGGGCGTGGCTCTTTTCAAATTCTAAATGGGAGCTAAGAAGCATTTTTCATCATCCAGTTGTTTACACTTCTTATTGAGTGCTTATTATAAACCCAGAACTCTAGATACATTATTTTTTTAATTAAAACCCTGGATAATTACTGCTATTTTTCTCATTTTATAACTATAAACACTTAAGGGGATTAAGTTACTTTCTCAAGATTATATGGCTAATATGCGCCACAGAAGTGAACTCTCTGAATTCAAAACCCCCCATGTTCATTTCTTGACATCATGAGGCTTCCAAAAGAGCCAGAAACATTTTATTCTAAGCCCCTCAGCTAGACCGTGCTCACTTTCCTTCAGTAATGCAACCCAAGATATCTCTATGTACTATTAATAATTAATGTCTGTTGAGTAGGACTTGGTGGAAAGGACTGCCAAGAAGAGTAGTTTCCCATTCTTATTTGGGCCCTTAGTTTCTAATTTGCTGTTCCAACCTGCTCCACTAAAAAGAAACTTTGAAGGAACCAGAAAATTGTAGTAAGCATTAAATCTAACTTCTTAGTTTCAGCCCTGGATCAGTTTAAATCAGGTAAATCATATATGTGGTTCCTACTTCTTTTATATGAATTCCAGAGAGTCAGAGAATAGATGTGAGAAATTGCCATATGATTAACCCCTTGATCGTGGACTCAAAATATCACTTTGTATATACTGATCATGGAATTAGGAATACACATTTTATAAAAATTGGTAAATATTCCTTAAAGGCATTTTCTCACCTATAAACCCAGATGGACATCAAGTTGGTATTTGTCTTGATTGACATCAGCTCTGAAAATTCATTGTATTGACATCGAATGTCATTGTCTTTCCCTCTTTCCCTGAAAAAATCTGTAAGCTGCAACTTAGAAGAATGAATGAAAAAATGACACACACTGCAAGGACTCATCATTGAGATTCAGGGAGACTGTGTTTCCTTGTCATAACATATTCATTTCTCAGTAGTGTACATTTGGTTTCTTCGATTAGCCTTACACAGCTTAGAAAATTTAGTTCACAATCACTTTTTACTCCTCTGAAATTACATGGTTCTGCTCCTATAAATAATCATGATTTCATTTCTATCAACAGGAATCTACAAGTGACTGACTCTGAGTGGTCACCTGCATAGTAGGTTGTCAGAGCGATTTTTCCAAGATGAGAAAGGAGTTAGGCGACCCAGATCACCCAGGTACGTGGGCCAGGAAGGCTCACTTCCATCACATCAGTGTGCTGCTATTTCTCTTCTTGCCATAAACGATACAGCAGGACCCAAACTACCAGCCATAAGTGGCTGAAGTGATGTCAAACAAGAAAGCTTGTTAAGACGTAACCACCCCAACTGGAACCTGAATCTGTAAATAAGGATTTAGGACAAAGAACAAGTAAGTGTCCCTTGTTGGGTAAAAACATTTTTAGTAGCAAAAAGAGCAAGAGTGACACTTGGTGGCCAGTTCAAGACATCACAAAGGACTGAGACAGGGAATACTCTACTCCTCATCTATACTCTCTTTTGCAGATCAGAAGAGAACTATGCTGGTCATAAAAAAACAAGCCCCTGCTTGCAGTAATAGTATTGCTTTTGCTCTAGTTGATCGCTAAGTAGAAGTGACACCATGGAATAGATATTTTGAATGAACAGAAGGTAGCTTGTCCAAAGAAGGACACACGTTGTCATTAGAACACAAAATCAGATAGCCATTAAGAGTCTGGGCAAATATAAATGGCTGAAAAGCATATGAAAAGATGGTGAACTTCACTAGCTGTGAGGGAAATGAAAATCAAAACCACAATGAGAAACCATCTCACACATACTAGAATGCCATTATAAAAAGGAAAGGAAAAAAAAAAAGAGAAAACTACAGGTGCTGTAGAGGATGTGGAGAAATAGGTATACTCATTCACTGTTGATGGGAACAGAGAATAGTGCAACCCCTCTGGAAGGATGCTGGTGGTTCCTCAGGAAGTTAAGCCTAGAATTTCCCTTTGATCCAGCAATCCCATTACTAGGTATATACTCAGAAGAACTGAGAGCAGGGACACAAAGAGACATTTGCACACCAATGTTTATAGCAGCATTATTCATGATTGCCAATAGATGGAAACAGCCCACGTGTCCATCAACTGATGAGTGGATAAACAAATTATACTATAGACATACGATAGAATATTATGTAGTTATAAGAAGGAATAAAGTCATGATGCATGCAACATGTGGATGAACCTTGAGGACATTATGTCGGATGAAATAAGCCAGAAACAAAAAAACAAAATGGCTCACTAATATGTACTAACTATAATGACCAATTTTCAGGAGTTGAATTTGAGAGCACAGTTTATCAGGAGCTACAAAGAGAGTGGAGAACGGGTAATCAATGCTTAAGGAGTACCGAATGTCAACAAGGTTGATTCTAACAGTTCAGAAATTGATAGCATGGTATTGTGTGATAATAGCCCAACTCTATGAGTGTAATTAACAAAGCTGAGAGTGGTTGGAAAAGGAAGGCTAGGGTCATGTATGTCATCAGAAGATAAGCGAGAAGATAAAAACTGGGACCGTATAACTTAGCAAAAACTAGAATGGACAATGATGGTGGTTAAATGTACAAACAAAAGAAAGTTTTTACATGAATGAGAACAAATGCACACCACTATTACAATGGGATGTTAAAAATGAGATTTTAAAAAATATAACCCATTGTATTAAATACAATTAATATAAATTAAGGTCTATAGTTAGCAATAACACTGTATTATTCTTTCATTAATTGTTTCAAAGGCATTATACCAAAGCTAAATGTAAATAAGAGGGGAGTGGGTAAAAGGGAGGGGCATGGGATTTTTTTTCCTTTCTTTTTGGGAGAAATGGTAATGTTCTCATATAGATTGTGTTAGTGAATACATATAGGTGTAATTCCATCAGGAACCACTGATTATATACTTTGGATGGATTGTATGTTGTTAAAAATTATTTAAAAAATAAACAGAAAACTACAAGTTCAGGAGAAGATACAGAGAAAGAGGTATTTCTATTCACTATTGGTAGAAGTAGAATTGTGCAGCTTCTCCAGAGGGCCGTTTGGCGGTTCCTCAGGGAGCTAAATATGAAATTGCCATATGATCCAGCAATACCTTATGAGATATATAGTAGGAAGAACTGAAAGCAAGGAAACAAATAGATATTTGCATACCAATATATATGGCAGCATTACTCAATGATTGCCAATGGATGGAGGGAGTTCAGGATCCAGCAATGTCAATAATAGGGGGATATAAGAGATTAGGGGACTTTTTACTTTGGAAAAAATGATAGTGTTCTCATATTAACAATGGTGAATGCATAACTATGTGATTATATCAAGAGCCATTGGTTGTACACTTAGGATGGATTATACGGTGTGTTAATAAAACTGTTTTTTTTAAGAGAATATTACAGGGTGGGCAATGGTGGCTCAGTGGCAGAGTTCTTGCCTGCCATGCCGGAGAACTGGATTCAATTCCCAGTGCCTACCCATGTTAAAAAGAAAAAGAGAGAATATCACAATAATGAAGCAGAATCATCACAAGGAAAAATAAATAAATAAAAAAGCTTTTAGGCTCAAAGCACAGGACTTCTAGACATTCAAATTCCAATTCCAGTGCCAGAATGACGTCTTTCCTTTTCTTAGTCTTTATTTCTCTCTACAGAGAGATAGCTTTAGCTAGAAATTTCCAAAATAATCAAACTTTAAAGCGTTTTCCCTAAAAGGTTAGTCTTTTATATCCAGATAGTCTCAGAGAAAGATTACATTGGCTGTGAACAGAAAGCAATCCTAAATATTTTTTCCACTGTATTCAGCTTTCCTTTCATCTTAAATGGAATCAAGGGAAAGGTGGTCTCTTTGGGACCAGGTCAGTGGGGCCTATAACAAAGGAATGGAATTCTCCTTAGCATCAGAGTATCAAATAGTCATTTGCCTGGTTGCCTGAGGAATTAGAAGTTAGCTATTGGAAATTCAAACAAGTGTTTTAGACTTATAGGCATTCATCAGCATGTATCATGAAACTGTTCCAGCCCTGCCTTCAAGCTCTCTAGGATCCAAAAAGAAATGGATGATGGTAGGGGTGGGGGGTAAGGCCGTGAACTTAAAGGAAAACGACTGCTTCTCCAAGGCCTTGGATAGCTTCAGATTAAAAAGTTGTTTGGATCTCTGGGTGAAATAGAGGGTTCTACCAAAAAGCAGAGGGAGGGTTGAGAGATTAAAAATGAGTATTTTTGAAAGCAATATATTTTGAAAGCTAACTAATATGAGATTGGTTACAAGTTTCCCAGATAGCTCAACAGCTATCAAGAATTGTGTCTAGTTTATTTTTGTATCCCCATTACTGAGCACATTGGCACAGAGTCAGTGCTTAGTCAACTATGTTTATTTCTAACATACCTCAGCTCTAACATGCCACAGGCAAAGTGTACCACCCTGATCCTGAGAATGAGTTCCAACTCTCGTGGAACTGCTTGCAGGCATTTAAAAGCTACTTGAAAAAATTTTTACAGGGCACTTTACCTATAATTTTACCTATATAGGTAGGCTTTGAGGTTCTCTCACAGAGTGAATGCAGTTTATTTCAGATCTTTACTGTAACAGATGAAAACAAATTAAAAGTCAAAAATGGAAATGACACTAAAAAAAAAATGGAAATAACTTACCTAGGAAATGAGTAGAGTCTGTCAAATGATGCTTAATAATAGAACAATATATCAATCTCTGGGTTAGATTACACAGGAATTCTGCCTGAGGACAGTAATAATAACCACCAATTATTGAGCATTTGCTATTTATCCAGCATTGTCTTTTATTCATGAAACATAACCACAGATAAACACAAACATTCTTACCATATGATCATTCCATTCTTGTTACATAATCAGTAACTCACAATATCATCACATAGTTGTATATTCATCATCATATCATTTCTTAGAACATTTGCATCAATTCAGAAAAAGAAATAAAAAGAGAACATAAAAAATTCATACATACTATACTCCCTACCCTTCCCTTTCATTGATCACTAGCATTTCAATCTACTAAATTTATTTTCACATCTGTTCCCCCTATTATTTATTTATTTTTAATCCATATGTTTTACTCATCTGTCAATAAGGTAGATAATAGGAGCATCAAACACAAGGTTTTCACAATCACACAGTCACATTGTGAAAGCTGTATCATTATACAATCATCTTCAACAAACATGGCTACTGGAACACAGCTCTATATTTTCAGGCAGTTCCTTCCAGCCTCTCCATTACACCTTAACTAAAAAGGTGACATCTATTTAATGCGTAAGAATAACCTCCAGGATAACTTCTTGACTCTGGAATTTCTTAGCCACTGACACTTTATTTTGTCTCATTTCATTCTTCCCCCTTTTGGTCAAGAAGGTTTTCTCAATCCCTTGATGCTGAGTCCCAGCTTATTCTAGGACTTCTGTCCCACGTTGCCAGGAAGGTCCACATCCCTGGGAGTCATATCCCATGTAGAGAGGGGGAGGGCAGTGAGTTTGCAGTCATGTTGGCTGAGAGAGAGAGGCCACATCTGAGCAATAGAAGAAGTTCTCTTGGGGGTGGCTCTTAGGCCTAATTTTAAATAGGCTTAGCCTATCCTTCGCAGGGTTAAGTTTCTTGTGAACAAACCCCAAGATTGGGGACTCAGCCTATTTGCTTTGGTTGTCCCTACTGCTTGCGAGAATATCAAGAATTCTCTACTTGGAGAAGTTGAATTTTCCCCCTTTCTTACCATTCCCCAAGGGGACTTTGCAAATACTTTTTAATTCACTGTTCAAATCACTCTGGAATTTATTGGGGCATCACTCTGTGTCCAGAACTTTGATAAATATTTAATCCTTACAATTAAACCTAGGAGTAATTCTATACCCATTTAAATGGGGAAGAAACAGGATTAGAAGTGTTCGGTGACTGCCCCAAATCAGAGAACTAATAACAAATAGAGCTAGGATTCAAACCCAGATGTGTCTAGATGGATTCCAGCAGAATCCCCAATTGTGAGAGCCAGTGATTGTGTGCCTATTTCCCAGGAGTGGTGAGACTTACTTGCCCATAAATGGACTGTGTAGCAATGAAGAGACCTGAAATGAACTGTGTGGATGTCAGCTATGTGCAGCTGAGCCCTGTGCAGTTCTGAGTGAGACTTCACTGCATTTTCCAACTCCAGCATCTTTTAGCGTGGATGAGTTCTATCTGATTAAGCATTTTGGCAGGTGTCCCATAGTTGAGATTCCACTTAAAGCAAGTATAATAAAAATGAACCATGTTTGGTTTAGTCTCTCTATCATTTATCACCAGCCCAATCTGAACTGAAAGAGTTTAAACTTTTCAACTACCAGGTTTAAAAATAGCTTTTATTTACAAAATCTAGTGTAGTACAAAGCATTTTACACATGAATAAGTGCATGTGACAGTTTATCTTTTAATTCTATTTGTAAAGTAAACTGCTTTTCAAAGAAATCTACAGAAAAAATGCTCAATAGAGGTTCAATTTCTGAAAGTTCGAGAATGTAGTGACATATTTTTCTGTTTCTGTCTAGCACTTTTTTACATAAAATAAATCAATGCAATTCAGCTTCCCCAAAGCACTTGTTATTGTCACAGTGCTCACAGTTATTCCCTATGATCTAAAATTCATTATTTGAAAATGTATAAATACTTATAATCATAACAGAGCAGCCTCCACTGAACAAATCAGTTCAGGAAGTGTTATTTAAGTGTAGATGGAAGCTAGATTCTCAGGTAGGGGAAGAAAATAGCAAAAACTGAACCAGAGAAAATTACATTCAGTGTTCAAATGCAGGTTGCTGTCACAAAAGTCTTGTTTTTCACTCATAGCAAGACTGCCAGAGCCAGGGTCACCAAATACCCTAAGAATTCTGATCCAGTTTGGGCCCTTTTTGAAACAAACTAAAAGAGAAAGAACAAAAGTTGCTGTTGTTTTTTTAAATGAAAACATAAACACACACACAATTTATGAATTTGGATTGCCATTTATTCCTCATTTCTGATGACAGCAACCAGGGTCAAATGCATGTACATAAAGTAATATGCATTAATTTATTCCAGAAAATTGGCCAAAGGTTTAGCATCTCATGACACATGACTTAAGAGAAATTGTCTTAGTTTGCCAAGGCTGTTATAATAGATGTCATAAATTGGTTCATTTAAAAAATGAACTTATTGACCCACAGTTTTGGAGGCTAGAAGTCTAAAATTAAAGTATTGGCAGACCATGCCACCTCCAAAGTCTGCAGAGTTCTGGTGGTGGCTTGCTGGCAATTTCTGCCTCTGTCAGATGGCCATCTGTCCCCTTCTGTCTTCTCCTTGTACTAACTTACATGTCTAATTGCCTTTGCTTCTAAGGACTCCAGTCCTATTGGATTAAGGTACACCTGATTCAATTTTGCCTCATCTAAATGGGATCTTTAAAGATCCCATTTACAAACGGGTTCACATCCAAAGTTTTAAATTTGCTGATATAGGAAATGAAGGGTCTATTTTATTGGATTAAAATATTTCCTTTCCTCTTTCTTAAACTAATTCCACGTATAGGATGTGAAGGGTAGCTTTTAAGTTGACTACTGAAATGTTACTATTCCCTCCTATGAAGTCACTTCCTTTGTATGGACTTCATGGGAATATTTTGTACAAGAATGGAGACATTAGAGACATGATGTGTCACATCTTAACAACATTTTCTCCAGGAATCAGTAAAGCAGTTTGTACTCTCTGACAACCACTCAAGCAGCTAATGACTGAAAAAATCCCCTGGTTAATTTGTCAACTGAATTCTTAATGGTTGTGAGCTTCATGTAGTATATCACAAGCTGATATGCAGAAATCCTTTCCCTCCCATTTTGAATAATTACTTCCTGTGAAAAAGAGTATTCCTGTCAGTGTCTGTCCATGCTCCAGTATCAAGGCTGACAGACAAAAGGCAGCAAAAGACCCACAGTTTCCCAGCCTGCTTAATGTTCTCTAATGTCCTAACCTAGTCAGGATATTATTACTCTACCATGTGCAAGGGCATGTGAGTGGAAAACAAGTGCCATAGATAGCTGAATCTTCTGGTTATTCCTACTGAATTCAAAATGCTGCAGAATCTAGGGCATACTCAAGCCATAGACACACTTCTAAGAAGCTAGAATATATGGCTTCATGAATATTCCTCCATGACTTCCATGACCCCTTTCTAAGGAGTCAAATTAGACCAGAGAACAATAAGGGATCATCCAGGGATCTTCTGAGGGTTACATGAACTGGAAGCAGACAGTGTCCACAGCCATTAGAGATAGGAATGAACCCACAATGCTGGGAGAACCTCAAGCCTTGAACTCTGGACACATGCCTACAAATGTCTCAATATGCTTCAGCTCAATTTCCAGGTTCTAGTAGCAACATGTGAAGACAAGGACAACGTGTGGGCAAACAATGGAGGGATAGCTAAGCAATTTAGTTGCGTATACACTAGACTTTTACATTCACAAAATGTAAAAAGATGGAAAATTAGGCTTGGGGGGGATGAAAAAAATGCTAAAATGTATCTATTTAGACATAGATTCTGAATTCTGAGAAATGAATGTGCCAGTTTTCAGGGGAAGCTATCTGAGAAATTCGATGAGATGGTTACAGCAAGCTCCAATTCTCCTAGAAAGTAGATTTGGAAGTGACTTAGAAAGCATCTAGTCTGATACCTTCATTGACTGGTGAAAAATATAAGCAATCTCAGTAGAAGGTTGATTTTCCCAAGGTTAGAAGCTAAAATAGAGGTAAAGCTGAGAGTAGAAACAGGTCCTTGATTCCTCATGCCATGCCATTTTCTATATGCTATGTATGAGGCAACAGACAGTAAAACACCCTGCTTTAAATCTCTGTTATGGATTGAATTATACACCCCACCCCACCCCCAACAACAAAAAAGTTCATTAAAGCCCTAATACCCAAGGCCTCAGAATGTGGCCTTATTTGGAAATAGAGTAATTATATTTGGAATTAGGCAAGTTCAAACAAGGTCATACTGAAGTAGGGTGGATCCTTAACCCAATATAAGTGGTGTCTTTATAAAAGAAGGAAATTTGAACAGAGAAGAGAAGACCACATGGTAAATTAGGCAGAAAATGCCATGGATTGTCAGTAAGCCACCACCATCAAGCCAAGAGAGAAGCACGGAACTGATTCTTTCCTACAGATTTTAGAAGGAGAATGATCCTGCTACTCCTTGATTTCAGATATCTAGGCTCCAAAAATTATGAGACAATAAAGTCTATTTTATTATGCTAGTCCGGGTTAACCAACAGGAGAGGTCTATAAATGTGAGATTTATAAATATGTCTCATGCAACCATCGGAATGAAAGAGTCCAAAATCCGTAGGACAGGCTGTGAGGCTAGTGGCTCTGATGCAGGGTCTGGATGAACGCCACAGAAGAGGTTTGCTAATTGAAGAGGCAGCGGAGTCTCTCTTCTTCCTTAAAAGCCTTCAACTGATTGGATTCTCTCTCTGTGGGGGATGCACCTTAGTTGATCGCAGATATAATCAGTCACAGATGCAATCAATTGACTGATGATTTCATCAACGAGCCATGAAATATCCTTGCAGCAATGGTCACGCTAATGCTTGTTTGAGGAGACAACTGGGCATAATCATTTGGCCAAGTTGACACCAGACCTAACCATCACACCCCCAGTTTGAGGTATTTTGTTATGGCAACCTTAGGAAACTAAGACTGTCCCAAAACTACGAAGTTACACTGGAGTTTCTCTAAGGAGGGTTAGCTAGGACAAAATTTGGAAATGGAACATTTGCTTTTATGGCACTTAATCCTTTCAAAGTGTGCCTTCTTCCTTTTAAAGGTTTATTAGAAAGGTCTGTACTACGGCTCCTTATTTTCCAGGGATTTTCATACTAACTTCCTATCTGAATTTCCCTCTTGTTCCTATTTACTTGAAACTTGCTCACAATCATGCATTCTTATATTAAAATTTATCAGTCTGTGCTCCATTCTCTCAAAGCTTCAGCAAACACTGGAATAAACAATCTGATACACTTGTCTTATATTCACAGACGGTTTCTTGACCTACTTGCACTTAGCTGACTTTCTGGATTAAGTAGCACTGCCCATTTCCTCTCATGTCCTTAGCACGCTGAGAACTAATCTACTGACACATAGGTTAGGGGGGAGGGGGTTGTGGTGTGAGTGCTAGCAGTATGGTGAGTGTGTGTGTGTGTTTGTGTATACATAATATGTTTTTAACAGAAAATATGCATGGAATAGTTGAGAATTTCCATAGTATCTTTTTAGTCACATAGCAATGCTCTTACCAAAAGTATGAATACAAAGTAGTTAAATTTTGCATACTATTTATTTCCCTTCATACTTTACAAACAGCTACTAGAAGCAAAGGTATTAGAAGCTTAAAGTTTGATTAAATTTGGGTGGGACCTCTGAGGTGGGAAATGAAAAAAGTTGGAAGGGAGGGAGTTTTAGTTTCCTATGCTACTCAATGGAAATATCATGAAATGGGTGGAATTAAACAATGGGAATGTGTTTGCTCACATTTTGATGCTAGAAAAAAGTCCAAATCAAGGCATCATCAAGGTGATGCTTTCTTCCCAGACTGTGGCCTTCTGGAGCCAACTGCTTGTCAAATAGCAAGGCACATCATGGTGTCTCTTTATCTCTTCTTTCTCTTCTAGTTTCCACTGATGGAAAGCTTCTTGCTTCTTGTGGCTTTCTTTCTCTCTCTGAATTTCATTCTACTTATAAAGGACTCTAGTAATAGGACTAAGACCCACAGAATTGAAGTGAGCCACACCTTAACTGAGGTAACTCATTAAAAGATTCTACTTGCAATGGATTCATGCTCCCTGGAGTTAATTAAACTTAAGAACATGTTTTTCTTGGGTATATACAGTTTCAAACCACCAACTACACCCTGCGGACCCCCAAAAGACATGTTCTATCTTCATGCAAAATACATTCATTCCATCACAACATCCCAAAAGCCTTAGTTCAGTTAAAAAAAAAAAAAGCTAAATACAAAGTTCATCAAAATGGATTATGGTTGTGGTCCATCCTGGGGTGCAAGTCCCCTCTATCTGTGGATCTGTGAAACCTAGAGAACAAGTTATCTACATCCAATCTACAATGGAAGGACAGGCTTAGGATAAACGTTCCTTTTTCCCTAGGAAGAAATTGGAAGGAAAATAGGCATCATGGGGCCCTAACAATTCTGAAACTCAGCAGAGCATAATAGTTAGATTTCAAGGCCTAAGAGACATATACTGAAAAATATTTTGTCTTCCAATCCTTATTAAGCAGCAGCCCCACTCCTTCCAAGGGCTTGGACAGCAGCAAACTCTCTGAACACTAAGGTGAAGGGCCTAACTTCTCCAATCATTGGGATGGTGGTCAGGCTCTTCACAATCCCTTGGGCACAAGACAACCCTCTCCAAGCACTAGGGCAGACTCATCCTTTCCACACACTTGGGTGGGTCTGCTCTCTTGGCATGAGGAGATATCTTCCATGCAGACCTCAGCTTTCTTGGGTCTGCCCTTGAAGTCATATTTCCTTCAATTTGTCTCTTCTCTGTCCCTTTCTAAGCTGGAAGTAGATCCATTCATACTAATTATGCAAAAATCCTTATCAGCTTTGCATGCAGTTCACAGGGGCCCAAACCATTAGACAGAAGGACTTTCCATAGATTTTTTTCCTTGCATGACTGAATTTCCATTCCTAATTTCCACTAGAATGACTAACTGATTGTATGTTCAGTTAAACCCTCACACACAGAGTACTATTCTCTGGGAACATGCTTTTTAGAAGCTCAGAATTTTCAAAACCATCAATTTCTGTTTCCTTTGTGCCTAGGAGTTTGGTTCTCAGCTTATCCCTTTCCCCTCACAATTTACTGTAAACTTCAAGGATAATCCAGGCTGTACTTTCCACATTTATTTTGGAAATCCTCTGAGCTAAATACTCAAGTTCATCACTTTCAAGTTCTGCCTTCCATCTGACATCAGAACTCAATTTCACCAAATTCTCTGCCACCTTAACACAAGGATCACCTTTTCTCCGGTTTCCAATAACAAATACATCATTTTCTTCTAAGGCCTCATCAGAAGTACTTTTAGCAACCATATTTCTACAAATAGTCTTTTCAAAGCAAGCCAGGACTTCTCTGTCAAGTATGTTACAATTCCTCCAGCCTCTATTACCCATTATAAGGCTGTTTCTACATGTTAGGTATATCTGCAATAGCAGCACCCCACACTCCTGATACCAAATCAGTTTTAATTTTATGGGATGCTCAAACAAATACCATGAAATGAGTTGGGCTAAACAATGGAATTTTATTTGCTCACAGGCTGAGGCTGGGAAAAAGTCTAAATGAAGGCGTTACCAAGAGCACGCTTTGTTCCCAAAGACTGCAGCATTCTGGGGCTGGCTGTTCATCACATGACAAGGCACATAGTGGTATCTCTTCCTTTTCTTCCAGGTTCCATTAATATTAAACTACCTCTTCCTATGGCTTTCTCTTTCTCTCTGTTTGTACTTCATTCAACTTATAATGGACCCCGTAGTACAATTAAGACCTATCCTGATTGAAATTGGCCACATTTTAACAGAAAAACCTCACCAAAAGGTCCTATTTGCAATGGGTTCATACCCCCCAGGAATAGATTAAATGTAAGATTGTGTTTTTGTGGGGTACATACAGCTTCAAACCACCACAGAGGGAAATGGGTATCAGAAATATTGGCTTGCAGACAATTCATTGTCTTACTAAGCAGATTCCCTGTTTGGGGCTATTTTTCAGTGATAGGCTATTGTATTTGTATCCCCCATTTCTGGACATTTTACTTCTTTCTAGGTTTCATTTTTGCTTTCATCATGTTTGCTGCAAAGAATATTAGAATTCCAAACATTTTAATGGGTTGAATTGCTTCCAACTTAATTTTTTCATTAAAATTAATAAAAGATTTTCTTTATACTTTTCATTTCAAAATTCTGGATTTTATCAAGTATGGAAACTCTTTGATTTCTTGGGGAAATATCTTTTCATGAGGCAAGAAAACTTAGATGGCTATTGTGGGGAAAAGTCAAATTTTATGTCAGTAACCACCATATTGATTGTTTCTAATTCTGTCTACCTGAGAACAAAGCAAACTAATCCTGCCTTTGGGATTACTGTCTTGGCAGACTGGAATAAAAAACAACCCCACCTCCCCCTGCACAGGTGATATAACTTATTAAGGTGTTGATGACGATTATTTAAGAAATTCAGAACCACCTATTTGTCTTTAGCAAACCAACAGTACCAAAGACAAACCCAAACATCTATTATCTGCTTTTTGAGAAACACTCCCCACTCCTTACCCACATGACTTTTAAAAATAAACATTTTTAGGAAATCTTCAGAATTACAGAACAGTTATAAAGATTGTACAGAGAGTTCCTGTATACTCCACACTCATTTTCCCCTATTGACAACATCTTACATTAGAATGATACATTTTTCACAATTAATGAATCAATTTTGATATGTTATTTTTAACTTTATATATTTTATATTATATATTTATAGTTTATATATATTATGTATAGTAAGACTTTATCTAAAGCCTACATTTTATTCATATTTCCCTGCTTTTTATCTTATGCTTGAAGGTTGCATATAAGATACCATATTGCATTTAGTTACCATTCCTCTTTAGGCTCATCTAGATTGTAATGGTCTCAGACTTCACTTATTTCTGATGACTTTGACAGTTTTTAAGATACTGGCCAAGAATTATATAGAGCATCACACAATCTGGTTTGTCTGATTTTTTCTCATAATTAGAATGGGTTCATGGGTTCTTAGGAGAAAGACCACACAGGGAAAGTACCATTCTCATCATATTGTATCAAGGTACATACTGTCAACATAAGTAAACCTATCACTGATGATGTCAACCTTCATCACTTGGCTGAGGAAGTGTTTGTCAGGTTTTTCCACAATAAAATTATTTTTTTTCCTCTTTTCTATACTATGCACAGCACATTGAGGAGGAAGTATCTATATAGATCATTTGGAAATCTTCTGTATGAGAGATTTTCCTAATCTCCTCTGTGTATTTTTATACTTAGTCATTTATTTACATCAATTTGGATTCATGGATAGTTAATTTATACTGTGGGTTACAATCCAAAGCTGAGCCATTTATTTTGCTTCTCAAATTACTCCTGCTTTGGCCATTCGGAGTTCCTACATTTGGCCCCTGTGCCCATTTAAAATACCCCCATCATTTTATTTTTAGAGGCATTTACTTACTCTCTGGCATCACAACATGCTCCAGGTTAATCTCATATATTTCCTACACCAGTCTTAGAATAAGCCAAGAAGCCCAAGAAAATCTTACCTCTGAGCAGCCCTGTTTCTCTGCATTGGAGGATGGTATTAAGATAGGTGCTGAGTATGCTCATTGCCATTGGGGTTTTTCCATTTTTAGACCCTCCAAGCTGACAGAGTAAAAAAGATAAATATGTGTATACTAACCTGTGTATAAACATTTAAATATTTCTGTATGTTTATATCTGTTTCTATATTAAGCTAAACATGAGTTCATATAGATGACTTCAATTCTAATCCAATGGGACGTGGATCATTATAGCCCATCACCTTGCTTATATTTAACTTGGGTCCCATCACCTGCCATCCCTTTACCTACTGGCTCAGTCCTAGTGTATACGTATATGGCTTCAGAATTATTAACCCATATCCTATGGGAAACAACTCTACCAGTTAGAGTTCAGTGCTGACGTGCAGTTTCTTTGATCTTTAATCTTACAGTCTACACTCATTTTCAAAGTTAGTAACGAAGGTCAGTACCTTTTCCCCCCACCTTCCTCAGGCAGGCTATTTAACACTTTTGTGACATAGATAGGTCTTTCAGTCACGTTATGCATTTCATTCTGGGATTCCCCCAATCTCTTAATTTATTTTTTTAATTTCTATATATTAATGTTCTTTCTTTTTGCTTAAGGTTCTATGGGTTTTGGCCAAAGGATAGTGTTATGCATCCACTATACTAAAAAGTTCCTTTTTGTTCATCTATTTGACCCTTCCCCCTCCCCAAACCCCTGGAAACCACCGATTTGTTTTCATCTTTATAGTTTTGCCTCTTCCATAATATATAAACAGAATCACACAGTATGTAGTCTTTGTACCTTTCTAGACTGGCTTCTTTCACTTAGAAATATACATTTGATATTATTCCATGCTTTCTTGTGGTCTTATAGCTCATTCCTTTTTATTGTTGACAGCATCTCATTGTATGGATGTATTACAGTTTATTTATCCATTCACCTACTAAAGGACATCTTGATCTCTTCCAGACTGGGGCTATTCTGAATAAAGCTACTAAAAACATTCATGTGCAGGTTTTTGTATGGACATGCACTTTCCAATCAGTTGGATAAATACCTAGGAATATGACTGCATGATCATATGCTTAGACCATGTTTAGCATTATAAAAAACTGCTAAACTGTCTTCCAAAGTGACTATAATACTTTGCATTCTCACTAGGAATGAATGAATGTTCCTGTTATTCCATACCCATGCCAGCAACTGGTATTTTGTGTTGTTGCTGTTGTTTTGTTTTTGTATTTTAGGGATTCTAATAAGCACGGAGCTATATCTTATTCCTTTTAAATTAACATTTAAAATTACACTACGTGTTCTCCCATGCACATTGTAATATTGCTGAAATATCTCTGAGTCTTATAAACCATATGCACATTTAAGTAGTGTCTCTGGCTCATCTTATAGTAGATAATGCGCTAGAATATATGTACTACAAGAGAAATGTGACTTTCAAGGATTGAAGTAGGTACTACACTTGTCCTTTATCTCTGTTGTGAAGGTATCAATTTATGATACATTTTCCTGCTAATAACAGAATTATTGTTTAACAATAGATTAAACAAATAGGATATTGTTTTCCTCGTTTAACAAAAAGTCTACATTGGTTCAAATGCTCAGAAATGACATTAGAAATTATTTCATATTTTGGCTCTGCTCAATCTTGTCACCTAAGAGTTATAAGGTTGTTCTTCTTACAGACAAGGTGTAATGTCTGTTTTCAATGAAGGAAGTATGTGGGTGCAGTGCCAAAAAAGTTTTAGAAATAGTGTATTTCCTCTTATGTCTCAATTGCTAAAACTGGGTTTTTTTGAACTCCGAAAATTGCACAGGAGGCTAGGAAAGGATTTAGCTGGATGACATTCAACCTTGAACAAAATGGATATCAATTAGCAAGGTAAATGAGAAGAAATGATTAGGCAACTAACAGAATTTGAAGAGGAAGTAAGATGGAATGAATAGTTTAAAATTTTTCTTTTATAGTAATTCCCCCTTTTTGATCAGCCTTAATCAGAGAAGGATATTTTTATTAAGTTGGAAGAAATATATCACACCAGTATAGAATTTTAGAGCTTGAATTGACTTGTACCAGTGGAAAGAAAGTGGGATTTAAAATTAGAAGATCAAATTTCAAGTTTTAGCCCTTGCTTTCACTAGCTATAAAAAGTTAGCTAAATTAACCAGGGCGTTACTTTCCTTATCTATAAAATCCTTAGGACTGTAGATAACATTTTCTGCTTCTTCATGTCTTGAATTATGTTTTGAATATTGTAAATGATTGAGTTCTGTTATATTCCTTTGAAGAGTATGGATTCTTGTTGGTTGGTTAGTTGGTTTGATCAAGCTGATCTCAATCTGCAAACTTTGTCTCCGTTGCAATGAGCACCAACTGTAATTTCCATTCAGTTATATTACCTTAGGTGGGGTGCTTGGAGACTACCTAGTGCAGGTATAGTTCAGAGATTGTCTAGATTTGGGGGCATATTTTATAGACCGAATTTGAGTCTCCTCCTCTGTGGCTTTCTTTTTCCAAGAGTTTCTCCTTCACTTTCCAGCTTAAATGGAAGGTATCTGCCCCTTGTCTAAAGAAGACTGCAGATTTCTATTTGTGTTTTAAATGTCCTTGGACAATTTAGTCTGGGGCCTAACTTAAAGCTAAAAAGCCATAATAATATAGAAAATTCCTCCTGAATATAAACTATATTCAAATTGTTTATTCTTTTCCAGAATATACCTGGTTGGGGATATAGCCTAGTTCCTTCAGTAGTTGCTTTTTAATGTTTTGCTTAGAGTATATAACTTCTATTTCTAGAAGATTTGTTTTGATAGAAAGTGTTCAACCATGACTGGAAGCATAACCTCAGTTTTATTATAACACTGGAAATAATCATTATATATGTTTGCACCAAATACAGTAGTACATGTGAAAATTCTTTGTGAACTATAAAGCCCCAATTCAGGGACAATTTGTCATTATTGCCCAGATGAGAAAATACAGGATTAGTTATATGAATTTAAAATTAAATTCAGAGTTCTAGTCAGTATCAAAACTAAACTAAGAATCTAGGAATCTCAAATTTCAGACTAGTACTGTTTCAACTACACCATGCAACTTTCTCCTTACTCAAAGTTTATCCATAGTCACCAGAATTATTAGCGACAACTCAGTGAATCAAAATTAGCCAAACATTGTTTGGCTGAATGTTCTAATTGGCTGATCAAAATAGTTGCTCCAATAACAGCTTATAGAAGTCTTTAGAGAATCCTATATCACAGTCTGGTCTATCATTGGCTGAACAGAAAGTATACCTCAGGGATAGGAGATGTCCATAGACTGTCTCCTGACATTCTTTACCTCCCTCTGAGCATCCTGTGCCCCTTTGTCCAACTCCATGTTTGTCTAGGGCAGTATTTATAAAGGAGCTAAAATTATCCCTTTTCTTTTTGCTTTCTCTCATTGTATATTAAATGCTAATGATTGAAAATAAAGTCTCCCTTGAGTGAGGTAATGCATTACATTATTTTTTACCTCTTATACCAGCTGAGGCACCACACAATCTAAGACTGGGAACATGGATATGAGAATGTGGTGTCTTTTTTTCTGTGCACTCAGAATTGTCACCTATATCCACCCCCAACCACCCCCCATATATATACAGAGCAAGAGATTGCAGGGACCATCCAAATTCCCTCTAAATCTGCTGGATTATTCCAGCCTTATCTTTTTTATTATGTACACCAAATTCTTTTTTAATTTTTTAATAATTTTTAAATTAAAAAAATATATGACAACAAAGAAGCACAAACATTCTTAACATATGATCATTCCATTCTACATATATAATCAGTAATTCACAATATCATCCCATAGTTGTATATCATCATCATGATCATTTCTTAGAACATTTGCATCAATTCAGAAAAAGAAATAAAAGACAACAGAAAAAAATTCATACATACCATACCCCTTACCCCTCCCTTTCATTGATCACTAGCATTTCAATCTAAGTTTATTTTAACATTTGTTCCCTCTATTATTTATTTTTATTCTATATGTTTTACTCATCTATTGATAAGGTAGATAAAAGGAGCATCAGACATAAGATTTTCACAATCACACAGTCACATTGTGAAAGCTATATCATTATACAATCATCTTCAAGAAACATGGCTACTGGAACACAGCTCCACATTCTCAGGCTATTCCGTCCAGCCTCTCCATCACATCTTGACTAACAAGGTGATATCTATTTAATGCGTAAGAATAACCTCCAGGATAACCTCTCGACTCTGGTTGGAATCTGTCAGCCATTGACACTTTATTTTGTCTCATTTCACTCTTCCCCCTTTTGGTCAAGAAGGTTTTCTCAATCCCTTAATGCTGAGTCTCAGCTCATTCTAGGGGTTTTCTCAATCCCTTGATGCTCAGTCACAGCTCATTCTAGGATTTCTGTCCCACATTGCCAGGAAGGTCCACACCCCTGGGAGTCATGTCCCATGTAGGTAGGGGGAGGGTGGTGAGTTTGCCCATTGTATTGGCTGGAGAGGGAGGCCACATATGAGCAACAAAAGAGGTTCTCTTGGGGGTGACTCTTCAGCCTAATTTTAAGTAGGCCTAGCCTATCCTTTGCAGGGTTATGTTTCTTATGAACAAACCCCAAGATTGGGGGCTCAGCCTATTACTTTGTCCCTACTGCTTGTGAGACTATCAAGAAATCAACTTGGGGAAGTTGAAATTTCCCCCTTTCTCACCATTCCCTGAAGGGGACTTTGAAAATATTTTTTCATTCATGTTAGGTTGGGGGAATAAGGTAGGGCTGTATGGCTGGACTCATGAAGTTACTTCGGAATGGGAGGTAAATCGTTACAACCAAGGTCTTTACCACCCGTTGCTCAACCCACTAGCATAATAATCCTTTGTTTAATGTGCTGCCCCTTTCATGCCATCACCTAACCCCTGCCCTTAAAAACTGCACTCGCCAAAGCCTGTGCGCAGATTCACCTCACTCCATCTTGGGTTCGGTGAGCTCTGCCCGGGAGCACAGCCAATAAAGCACACTCACTTAAAATCATTTCGTCTACTTTCCTTTCTCTCAAATACCTCATATCTTAAAACCTTTCAATTCACTGTTCCAATCACTCTGAAATTTATCGGGGCATCACTCTGGACAAACAAAACAAAATCTCATGTCCTACTCAAGGTTCCATGTACTTATGGTGTTCAATTAAGCTGTCTACATAAGTTATATTTGGAAATGCATGTACACAAAATTTTTGCAAAAATTTTCCTGGTAAAAATAAGTTTTTAACAAAATTTATTATGGAAGTACCTTGAAATCTTCAAAATGGATATGAAAAACTCCACACAATATGCACAAATCCCCTTAAGCAATTTCAAACTGTAAAAGTCTTTCATTTTTACAACTATCTACTTTATTGCTAGTGCAGCTTTATGCAGACTATGCAAATATTTCATCTTAGTCAAAGAAATTAGGCATCTATTGATCCTTCTTAGAAAGGGTGATTGATCACTATAGGACCTTGCGCTTGGAAACCATTCTTCCAAAGCAGGTTTTCCCAAGTTTCTGCTAGGTCAACCTGGACACAGTATGCAAATATGCAGGCAGAAAGCTGAAAATATGGATCAGTGTTTCTCAAGATGTGGCACACAGACTTTCAGTATCATAATACCTAGATGTTCTTTAAAGTGAAAATTATTGGGCTCCTGGAAATCTTTCCTGAGTAT